>JAVDBV010002515.1:0-12259 GCA_032619315.1 Piper longum
GACACAGGGGTGTCAAGTCTGCCAGAATCAATTTACACTCTTTATAACTTGAGAGTCCTAGACCTTTCTTTTTGTCAACGTCTTACACACTTGGCAATAGACATTGGCAAACTCCAAACCCTGCAGAAACTTAGTCTTTGGTGTACTTCAATATCAAGTGTTCCTGAATCCATTTTAAATGTCACGAGTCTTCATGTGCTCGAAAAAGATGTTTCCTGTGAACTGCCTCCACACATAGGAAAGTTAACCGGTCTTGAGGTATTGACGTCATATACTGTTGGTAAGGAAAAAGGGAGAGGCATCAATGAGCTCAAAGACTTGAACAGGCTTAAAGGCAGACTATGCATTGACAGGATGGAAAACATTGGTACCTCAGAGGAAGCTTCAATGGTTGATCTTAAGAGCAGGAAGCACATTGTGGAACTTGAGTTCCATTGGATCGAGGGAAGTAAGTTTGAGATCAATGATGCACCTTCCAATTCCTTGGCGAGAGATGGTGAATCAACGGAGGTGAAAATCCTGGAAGCTCTTGAACCCCATGACGCACTCAAAACCTTGGCCTCGTTAAGTACTGCGGCCACAAGCTTCCCAATTGGATGTCCAACGGCTGCCTTTGCAACCTAGTGTGTTTTCGGATTGCCGGTTTGGGGATGATGGAGAGGGTGGTGGGGATGGAGCTTCCATCTCTAAAACAATTAACTATTAAAAAGTGCCCTGTTTTGAGGGAAGTTTCAATGGCTACTCCAAAGTTGACGGCATTGACTTTGAATATATGCAGAGCATTAAAAGCAGCCTTTCTTCCATCGCTCTCCGACGACATTGTCGTCGTGCACTTCCTTGCCCATCAGTTGGAAGAATTAGGATGCGAGTATTATTATCTCGATTGGTTCCTGCGACAAGTACAAGCTTCTGCTACAAATGCATCGCGTCTCAAACTCAAGAAGTTAACGGTAGGTCTTGGTCAATTAGATGATGAGGTCACTTGTTTGCCAAGCGGCCTCACATCCCTGGAGTCTCTCGAACTTAAGAATTTGCGTCCAGCAAACTTCTTGCTCCTACCGCCTAATTGTGATGATGAAGCCGGTTCTCCACCCTCCCTACGGGAATTACGGTTTTCCAATTGCCCAAACATGACTTGCATGCCCAGCGATTTGCACAAATTCACCTCTCTCAGTGTAATCTTTATCTTCCATTGTCCCAGCCTCATCTCCCTTTACCCTCAAGACCTGCCTGCTGATCATCTTGAAAATCTTTGCATATCATGTTGTAAAAATCTGAGGAACTTGCCCGATGGATTTAGCAACTTCACCTCTCTAATAATGCTGCAACTTTATTTTTGCCCCAACCTCGAGATCGGCCCCCATGATGTTTTACCTCCCAACCTTGTATATTTGAGGGTGGAAGATTGTCCCAAACTAGAGGAGCAAATAGAGAGGGAAGGCAGAACAGATTGGCAATCGCTACTCTAACTTTGATGCAACTGTGGATGCAGGTACAATACTCAAGTACTCTAATAATTTCCATGTACATACTCTTTCACAACATAGCATCACATACAAGTAATTAGAATCACATACAAATAAGTTCCATGTACTACTTTAATAATTATAGCTCCCAAAATCATTTGCATCCCATTTGAACGGCCACAAGTCCATTTCTTAAAAATCTAATAATAAATTAACTTTACAATTGCCCAATAGCTAATATGCATATTTACTTATTAATATTATTCTGTTCTATTCCTTTTTTATTTTAGTTTGTAATAGCTTGTAAAAGCTTGTTAGCTTTGACAGTTAATACCACTTGAGATTTGTTAACCATATCCATATTTATTTATTAATAGTAATAATTTGTTGTTTTCGATATAATTAAGAACTCTTGAAATAAATATGCAACTTGAGATTATCTTTTGTGGAAATAAATTTCAACTTGTGTTTTAGGCTTTTGGCCAATTATCATGACTCTCGTGTTGCTCGGATGGAAGCACCATTTGCTTACGTTGGGAAGAAAGGCCATCGGGCAGGTAGGTTGATGGCACCATGCACTACTGTACGATCGATCGGTTGGCTTCTCATTTCCCAATCTATGCCATGCATCCACAGTACAAGACATCAATCCCACCTCATCTGAGACTATTTGTAAACACTTCTAATTTTTCAGCTTTTCTATACTTCTATTGTAATAATCATCAATTTTCAATAACGGATTAGTTTGATCATCATAAAAGAAGTTGGTGATTTGGTGCATCCGCACAATTTATGAGTTGCGGTCGCCATGTTTATTCTTTAATTAGGCCTTTTTTCTTTGAATGGCAAGGGCAACAATGTGCGATCTCTTGTTTTTTAGCTCAACCAAAAAGCTAGTTCAAGCAACCACATTTTTATTTTAATCGGAAAGATTTCAATGTTGAATCCGTGAAAAATTTGTCCAAAATATTTCAATGGTTGGTTTTCACATGCCATGTTTAGGTAAAAAAGATAATTAATAATACACAAAATATTGTTTTTAACCACAATCACCGGCTTGAATCATAATTAAAACTTGTGCTTCAGACTGCAAAAAATTCAGCAACTCATCAATGGACTTTCGACAAGCCTTCGTGTCTAGACGGACATTAAGGCATTTTCTAAAGCTGATTGTCACGTTGAGTGAGAACCTTATGTAGATAGACAAGTGTAGCGCATGCTAAGAAACCCTTGGGACTTGTATCATAAGGTGGTATCAGAAATTAAGATAAAACATGATGGGATGAACAATTATCAATATGATAAAGATTAACATTTCCAAGTTCAATATCAAGGAAACCCTAGCATTCAAGAGGGAAATTTGCTCTAACAAGATCATTATAATTACCTTAACAAATTAACTATGAATCTCCTTTGCCACCCCTGCAGGCTTAATGTATCAACCATTCGACTTTGCCAAATATGATGTGAAAATTGACTTTGGTATAATACAATCCGCAATCACCAACGTCCAAGCTCCAAGCTCATGAATCGGTACCTTCCCAAACATCTCTAATGCCTCACAGTTTGACAAGTTAGAAGATAGGCAAGCAAGTACACAACCAACTTACCCTACACCCAGAGCAGAGTATTTGATAAAGTCATTAGTGACTCATCCTTCCTGGTTAAAGTGTTCCAAAGAGTTTTTTTTTAAAAAAAAAAGAATATTGAGAGCCCTATAACCTACCTCCGTGGACACATCCCAAAAATATTGAATTTTTTTTTGACAGCAGGTTGCAAAATTTTCTGCTTCCAACTCAACTTCACTTCTATTTGTTATCTTTTGATGGCTTCATTTCTTTTGTAAACATCCTAGGAACAATAGCCATGGCCATAAGCTCTTGAAAGAGCAGCTTACAAGCATACGGTATGTGTACGTGCAAAAAGGAAATGAATGAAGAAAGTCACACTAGAGAAGAAGACTATTCTTTTATGCATGAATATTTCGTTGCGGTTTGGGAAATGAATGAGAGAAGGAAGAGGCCTGAACTATATGTCTTGTTCTTGCAGCCCCTGCTCTCAAAGGAATTTTTCGTAAGATTTGCAACGGCAATCAGTGCACAACGCTCACCGACATGGACTCGGTAAGCATCACTCTTATCAAAGAGCCTCTCCTTCAGAAAGTGTGCAGCCCCACCTGCAATCATGCAGTCACGCTCCATTTCTCCAAATCGCAAACCTCCATCACGTGAACGCCCCTCAGCTGGTGTCTAATCAAAATTTGTACAGGCCAAGCCCACAGGAGTGGATTTTGTCATCCACCAAATGTTTCAACCTTTGGTAATATGTTGGGCCTAAGAACATCATTGCTGTTAACTTCCTACCAGTATGGTCATTATACATGGTTCCAAAGCCCCGTATCTGGTAGCCACATTCATGAAGAGCTTTGCTGATAGTATCCACCTAAACATGCCAAACACATCCCAGCAGGGATTGAATTTGTCAGTCAAGAAATACTGGGAAAAGATATAAAAACAACAGCCAATTAGTTGGGATAATGTCTCTGTGCATCTTAATCAAAAAAAATTGTGTAGAAAGACAACACATGCACTTATATAGCAGTTCAATTAGTAGAATGATAGAGTGGTTATCTATTCTGGGAGAAGCCTCTATTTCAAATAAAGGACAAAAGGCAGGTGGATGAAAAGAAGCATTTATTTTAATAGCAAGAGTTCCTAAGATTTAGCATGGAAGCAAAGTACTTACTATTTTCAATAAAATAATTCGTTAAAAAAATAATCAAAAAGGAAAAATAAAAAATAAAAGGGGAAGCTACAAAAGAGAATAATGATAAATATTACAATAGCATCAAAGGATGGTTAGCCATGCGGGAAAATAGGCTGGAAAATTTAAGTGAGAGGCTCCATAAATTTCAGATATTATTAAAACTTCAAAAATTTGGCAAATTTCATGAAAAATCTGAGTGATAAAATAATTTCGAATTTACTTACCGTGACATCGGTAAATGGTGTCGCATAGCCTTCCTTCCCCATATGTGCAGCAACCTTCCCTATGATACACTCAATAAGTTGGCTAATAGTCATTCAAGAAGGTATAGCAAGTGGGTTCACAATAATATCAGGCGCAATGCCTTCTGTCATACCAACAGTTACCTTCTGTCCATGCCTACTGCTGAACTTGTCACCAATTTGAGGTTCCCGGACGGATCTCATTCTTACTTTAACAAATCTCAACCCATCAGCATTGGTTGTCAATAACACCTACAAAATATAAGAAAATTAACAAATCCAACAAGAGAAATAACACAGACAACACAAACAAAATCCTATCTTCTTAAAAAGGAAAACGTAATAATAGCATATTTCCAAAATTTTATCCATAGAAGTAACCACTTGATCCACCATTCCACTTTCGCTGTGTCTTAAACGTGTGCTGTGATCACGCCTTGTATAGCGTAACCCTTGGGATTCATCCTGGACAATAGGAGAAGTCTTCCCGATGATGACATCTTCACCTGAAACCCTTATTCTATGATAATAACATAACCAATTCGTGTCATGTAGCAAACAGATCAAGGGATTGAGGTGTAAATAGAATTTCATCATCAATACTCACTGGAGGAGCAAGACCATCATCATCCAGCTTGTCATAAGAACCATGCCTC
This sequence comes from Piper longum, assembly GCA_032619315.1. Classification (NCBI taxonomy): domain Eukaryota; kingdom Viridiplantae; phylum Streptophyta; class Magnoliopsida; order Piperales; family Piperaceae; genus Piper; species Piper longum. Next base: position 5,131 of record JAVDBV010002515.1, read on the forward strand.
ATGCCCTACAAAATAACATTATCAAACTACAGGCAACAACACATTGTTCTTCATTTGAAGCAGTTATCTCAATCACCATAGTGTTTTCCCTATTTGGACGACCGAAGTCTTCTTTCACAAGTGCTCCCATCTTCTTCTCTTCATCCCTGGAAAACGAAGAGATCTTTACAGAGAAAATATTGCTACATAAAGATGCCACCTTAAACCAAGAAATACAAGACTATCACCTGTATGATCGGAAGCATAAAGATCTGAAAAACCCACAATCTATTGAATATTGATTCATAATCACTGAATCTTCTTGGTTGTAACCAGAATAACAAGCAATGGCAACAATTGCATTCTAGAAAAAGCAGTGAAACCAGTTAAGTAGTTCATAAGAGTAAAGACAAGGTAAATATAACTAACAATTAAGAATAATGAAAAGTATACAGTCCCAGCTGGTAGCTGCCTACAATGCAAATGTTCCATTGCACGAGTCGTTACCAATGGTTTCTGTAGATAATAAAGCACATAAGCTAATGAATCCTGCATTGTGTCAGAAAAATTGTTAGTACTTCTGCAAGAAAAGTAATATGGCTGGATCAATATATCAAGACAAAGTCAAAAGAAATATGTACCATTCGAAACTGGTAATTCCCAAGGCCTGCTTTCCATAGCAGACTGATATGTATTACGAGGTTACTGCATACAGGTACCAAGTAAGAAAATACGGAATTCTTGTCACGAGAACAAAGTATGTTGAATAAATATGAACCAACCCATGAGCACATTTAAGAATTTAAGATCAACTGCATAAGTCATCTAAGCAGAGCAAACAACAGTTCGTTCATTATCAACGAAGCGACATGGCGGTGTATACTCCCTCCATACCAGTTTTGCACAAAGTACTTGCACATGGATGAAAAACAATTTTCGAAAAATATTCTCAACAGACCAACCTGGTTATGATCATGGAAAGGAATAACAAATGCACAAATGCCCAATATCAATGAAGGGTGGATCTCACAGTGAGTGTAAGCAGTAGAATATGCTTCTTCTGAACACCTTACTTGCACCAGATCCTAGAATAAAATCAAATATGCAGTACAATCATTAAATAATAATGCACAATTTATTCAAACATCTAAAACTGTCTCAAAATTCCAAATTATTATACTCGCATAAATACCTTACAACAACAAGTATTTAGGTCTATTAAGTATAAGCATTCACCAAAATATGTCCAAAGAGCAGTAACTAAGAAGGGATTGCAAGCAATTAACAACTATATCAACATGCCTGGAAAATGGCTATACTTAAGTCATATGTGATCAACAACTCAAATTAATGGTCATAGAGATCATAGTAGTCTCTTCTTCCTCATTGTCCACATACTCAATAAACCCTTTAGAAACAATATCACCCTTCTTAAATTTCCTGTCAAGAAACAAGAATAATTATCCGATACTAGATCAATTCGTAACTATATACTAACAAGGAACTTGTAATTTTCTAACCCTTTGCTGCAATGCTCGAATATCCTTCTTTTTTATAAGAAGCTTTTGATTTTCAACAATAACAATGGCGACTGCAGCGCCAACAGTCGGTATAAAGTCTTAGCTCTTTCAAGCGAATATCCCAGATAACTCCAACCTCTGTATTAACATCAACATGCAACAAAAATGAAGAGGATACAATGAAATTATGAAAATGAGATTAAAAATATTTAATCGTATGAGCCACATATTGGTTTATGATAATGTCAGACAAAAATAAAGTTGCCGGCGTTTTAATCAAGCAAAGATTTTACATAAGAGCATAATGCCTAAGTTGGCGCAGGGTTTTGACTAGAAGTTAGGATTGCGGTGGATTCCTACCCAACATCTGTTTCCAAATATTTTGGTCGAGAAATTTCTTGAAAATAAAGCAAAGAAAAATGATTAAATGTATACAAAAAATAGTGGTCCAGTGCCTCCGACCATAATGTGTACCTCAAAATTCTCAGTGCTCCATTCTTCTAGAAATTCTAGAATAGGGTTTGCGGCTGATCCAATTGTTATGTACACCATGAATGCTAAGTTTTTTAGTAGTCCAAAGGCCTTACCAAATAGATGCACAAAATATCGAGTAAGCATACAAACAATGGTTGTCTAAGAATACACCTTTTTTATGTCTGCATCATACTCTTATGCAGAGCACAAATTTTCTTACAACATTGGTCATTTAAAAGAAAATTTTGACTTCTAACTTTAAAGTCTATAACATATACCCAAAATAAAGCCATTTACAAAACCAAACTATGTATAAAACTCAACAACATTGGCATACCTTCTGGACATAGGATTGCACATCCCTAGTCAATTTCCTGAACAACCACATCAAAGAAATGACCAAGACATAAGTAAGACCCGTTGATCAGAAAGCAATTTACTAAAAAGTTCACCAAGTAATCCACAATCCTCAAAGAATGCACTACCATAAGTCAGATGCAAAAACAAAAAGAAAACTCACTTAATCCTCTTCTCCCTAGTAACACCAACACTTGATCCTCTCTTCCCAATGTAATCCAGTGCCACCTGCCATAGTAATTGAAAGGAGACAAATCCTGTTGGTTCTAAATAACAAAGGCTTCTTCTAAGGACAGCCAATATATTCTAAGCCCTTTCATTTCCTCCATATTTCTAGTTGGATGTTTCATAAGTATGGGCGAGCTTTTTTTTTATTTTTAGTTTGTAAAAGTTTATTAGCTTTGATAGTCAATCGCAGTTGAGATTCGTTAACCATATGCATATTAATTTATCAATGGTAATAATTCATTGTTTTCGATATAATTAATCTCTCTTGAAATATATAAGCAATTTGAGATTATTTCTCGTGGAAATAAATTTTCAACTTGTGTTTTAGGCTTTTGGCCAATTGTCATGACTCTTGTGTTGCTCGGATGCAAGCACCATTTGCGTCCGTGGGGAAGAAAGGTAACTATCGAGTAGGTAAGCTGATGGCACCATGCACTACTGTGTCACCAATTTTACAATTTTTACGACCAATTGATCGGTTGGCTTCTCATTACATGATCTATGCCATGCATCCACAGTACCAGACATCAACCCCCCCCTCATCTGAGACTATTTAATTAGCTGTGATTTGTAAACACTTCAGATTTCTCAACTTCTTTTATTGTAATAGTCATCAACTATCAGTGACGGATTTGTTTCATCAACATGAACGAGGTTGGTAATTTGGTGCATCCACACAATTTAAGAGTTGTGGTAGCCTTGTTTATTCATTAACTAGGCTTTCTTCATTTGAATGGCAAGAGCAACAGCGTATCATCACCTGTTTTTTAGCTCAACCAAAAAGAGAGTTCAAGCAGCCACATGTTTCTTTTAATCGACATGATTTGAACGTTGAATCCGTTAAAAACTTATCAAAATTTTTCAATGGTTGGCTTTCACTTGCCATGTTCAGGTAAAGAAGATAATTAATAATACACAAAATATTCTTTTTAACCACAATATCCCACTCATATTATAGTTAAAACTTGTGCTTAAGACTAAAGAAAATCCAGTAACTCAACATTTTGTAGAGCTGATTGTCACATTGAGTGATAACCATATCCGGACGGACAAGTGTAGCGCATGCTAAGCAACCGTTGGGACTTGTATCATAAGGCGGTATCAGAAATCAAGATAAAACTTGATGGGATGGACAATTATCAATATGATAAAGATTAGCATTACCAAGTTCAATATCAAGGAAACCCTGGCATCCAAGAGGGGAATTTGCTCTAACAAGATCATTACAATTACCTTAACAAATTAACTATGAATCTCCTTTGTTATCCCTGCATGCTCAGTGCATCAACCATTAGACTCTGCCAAATATGGTGTGAAAATTGACTTGCTTATAATACAATCAACAATCACCAACGTCTAAGATCCAAGCTTCTGAAGGGTTGTAAATAAGAAAGAACCGGTACCTCACTCAGATAACATGGTGGCGAGGACTTCAGTTGACAGCATGATGACAATTACTTCATTCCCAAACACCTCTAATGTGGCGTTTCTTGCCATGTACCATCTGCCTCACAGTTTGACAATCTTCATTCCCAAACATACGCTATTATTCCAAAATAATAATCTTGTTCATTAATTAATGTTAATATAGGATTAAGACAATTTTTGTTACATTTATCGTAAATAAACTTATCCATGGTCACATATATCAACATAGTTAAATGACATAGATCAAGTATGGATGTGTAACATGAAAATTACATATAACTTGATCTAAATATTTTTATTTTCAACTGGTCCAACCTTATGAGATCACAGAGTGAACCTTAAACTAAATACAAACTCTTACTAAAGTAGTATATCATCAAATGATACAAAACTCATATAAGCAACGTGCTCATGAAAGACCTTGGGCGACAAACTTTTAGTAAGCGGATCCGCAACCATGAAGTTTGTCTCAATATGCTCTATAGAAACTTTACCACTTTGAACTCTTTCTTTTACAACAAAGAACTTGATTTCTATATGTTTTGATTTAGATGAGCTCCTATTGTTATTTAAATATGATACTGCACACTAATTGTCACAAAATAACTTAAGTGGTCTTTCAATATTATCAACAATGCGCAACCCTGTGACAAAATTCCGTAACCATATTCCTTGATTGGATGCCTCATAACAAGCTATAAATTCAGCTGCCATGGTGGAAGAAGCTATGAATGTCTTCTTAGCACTCCTCCAAGAAATAACTCCTCCAGCAAACAGGTTGACATAGCCAGAATTGGATCTATGACTACTTGACATCCAGCAAAATCGGAATAAGAATATCCAATGATCTCAAGTTAAACTGACTTCCGATATGTAAGCATGTAATATTTTGTTCTCTGAAGATACCTCATAACTCTTTTTTGCAATGATCCAAACCCAGATTACTTAAATATCTGCCCAACATCCCAACAATATACGCAATATATGGACGCGTACTCTCTAATGCTTACTTTGCCTTTAAACTTTATTGAAATCAAGTTCGACAAAAACGTACTTGTTTTAGCCTTATCGTTTTTTACAAAACGATTTTCAATTTCTTTAAGAAACTCAGTGGCTATAGTAACCTTATCAGACACATCACCCCTGAAGGTATCTGGAACTCCACGCTTCATGATAATAAGACTTGTGTGATTTGAACATTTCCACTTCTCAATGTCCCTTTTTTCTTCAATGAAACTTTTGTCCATAAAAGAAACAGGTTGTTCAGTCTTTAAGCATTGGAACTGAATTGATTTTGACAGAAATCATAGAAGCAGATTGATTAACTGAATCTAAAAAGAACAAAATAACATGCACATAATAAGATTAATAATTCAAACAATGGCTAATCCCATCAAAAGATTCCTAGCATAACATTAATATTTAGTCTTTGGACAGAAATATTAATTTGTAAGTAGTACTCTTTGTGCAATAATTAAATATGGACAATAAATCCTATCAAATAATAAACCTTCTCTTTCTCGACTTGCAACTGACTTTTTCTTTCTTGTCTTTCTTCCGCTTCGCAAGGGGTACGAACGAATAGACTAAAGTAGTCCTTTTGTGGCCCACCTTTTTTTAAACCCTCTCTTCTCGACCGGCTTTCGTGCCTTCTCTCTCTCTTTTCTCCTTCATAGAAGCATCAGTTTGATCATCCAGTTCTGCACTTTTTGCTTTTCTTGGAGGGAAGACTGAGCTCAGCCTAGACTCAATCCGTCACTCTTGGCAAAGAAGGGGGAAGGATGCCTGGTAGAGTCCTTTTAGGCCGATTTCTCATTTATATGGAATCTTAATAATTATATCATATTTATTACCACAAATAAATATATAATTATGTCAAATATTAACATTCCTTTGGGCCGATTAATATTCAAATGAATCATATACCCATAACCGTTTTAATATTTTAAAATAAACTAATTTCTACAAAAGAGGCTACTTTGGCAGTATATTGTAGTCATTAATAAATTCTAAAATATTAATTATAACTGAACGATAATTTGAATTTAATAATCCCAAATATAAATAACATAAAACTGAAAAGGTTATAAAATTATCTTTATTTGGAATTTTTGAAATTATAACCTTTCGTAACTTTATTGTCCTCATTCGATATTTTACCAAAATGGGACCTTGATTTGGGAATAAATATCTCATATACAAATTTCTTATATTTTCTTATCCCAAAAACTAATACAAAATTTGGGGTATTCTCAATAAGTTGAAGACCATAAAAAATTGGTTTTAAACCATGTCAATTTGTTCTAGTAGACATAGATAATGAATAAGAGAATACTAAAAAATTCGAGTCATAGAATTTTCTTTCTTACAAACTAGTATTATTTTGGGATCCTGAATCATATTGAACTAGAACAAAGGAAAATACATAATCACCATCCAAAATTAAATACAAATAAAAAATTAATTCTTAATGATTTAATATAAAGTTGGCTCTTATACCACTTGTTGTGACTTTATTTGAATTAATCCTAAATTTAAAACCAAAATCTTTATTATTTTTTATATCAAATTATCAAGTAAATATAATTAAATAGCGGAAGTGTACTTGAATACATAAAAATAATATGATTCTTGACTTTTTGAGATTTTAATCTTTAAAATTAAGCAGAGGTTCTTCAAAACCAGAGTTTCTATATGATAAGATACTAGAAAGAAAAAACTTCGTACGAATTCAAGGACCGTAACTGTATTTATACTTATAACAGATTTATCCTTATTTTTTATAACTCTAATTTAACCCATTATATATTAGAGATTACAAAAATTAGTATCTATACATATTTATCCATACTTATCTTTAAATATTAATAAGTTATTAACCTTAACTTTAATATATCAATTTAATTTAGGCCTAAATCTTAATAATAAAAGCATATGATATAATTATATACATGTATATACGTACAATATCCAAAAAATTAACCTCGGTGACAAGCTTACTTAGCGGGCGGTCGTCTCCAGGGAATTTACAGTCAATACAGCAGCCATCAAAGGCCATTCGACAAATCCCACAGGTCTCATCTGTGCATCCCACGTCCAAGAAGCCACCGCATGCCATCTACATAACACAATAAAAAAAAAAA
>JAVDBV010002516.1:0-12193 GCA_032619315.1 Piper longum
TATATATATATATATATATATATATATATATATATATATATATATATATGTATATACATGCGTGACCAAATTATTACAAGCCATCAAGCTCTGATCCTTAATTAGCTCGGTTATTCGATCGGTGTGCCCTATTGCATACTATTAATATATATGCATAAATACATACATTCTATGAACCGTGTATATATGCGTTCTAGGAACCGGTGTTGGCTCCACCGATGGGGACTGCTTGTGTCCCAATCGTTGATCCTCGTGGCGAGGACACTCTCCATGGGAGGAGCCAGAATTTTTTCGTATTCGAATTCTGTGTATGCCTACCATGAGAAAGGTTTTTTATTGATTTTATATGCAGGAGACATCATGAGATATAGAAGATCAATGTATGTATTGACAAAAGTAGGCATGCTGCTCGTGGTTCTTGTAATAGGATGCACGCTCATATTTGAGTGGCTCAAAAAACCTTTGACAAGCTCAAGACACATATCCACTCTCTAGTACATACCCAAAATTCTTAATAAAACTCGTAAGTCAACTATATATTCTCGATGGTATAAACATTCACATCATTTATAATATGTATATTTTAAAATATTATCTTTGAAAATACAACATAAATTTTGGGTCAAACACATCTTATTTTTCATACTACGTACACACTTAAATTTTTTTAATAAAAGTTATACATATTCACAAGTATATAGGCAATCACAATTATTTAAAATGACAATTCTTCAATCTATGTAAGGCTAATACATCTTACCATAACTTAAAAAATACCGTTAGATAAAAATAAATTATTTTAATTATGAATTTGGTATGTTGCAGACATGTCCACGCTACAAATATTCATATTTTTCACTTGACACTATTTTGGTGTTTATAAAAATGTCTGCAATCCGTGTGGATAATCGCATGGATTTGATCACCATCCGGACATCCATCATCTTTCAACACCTCCTATGTATTATTATATATTTTACACCCTAATAGAATCATCGGATACATATATATTCCAATTATTTATGCAATATATAGGTTATGTTTTTTATTTATAATGAAATCAAGTTTTTCTCTCTTTTTTTTGAACCATAATCAATTCAAGTTGAAGAGACATAAAAAAACTTATTTTATCGATTAGAGAATTCATTAAAATCTATTTTGCCAGACTTTTTTTTACGGTGAAAATATATTTTTAAAACTTAGAAGGCGAAAAAAAATAAAACTTAAAATGTTAATAGAAAACTAATAACGTAGATTATCGCGTGCGTTTATCACCGTACGCGTCACGCTCTCGTCTTCATCCCTTCGCAATCAAGCCATCATCCAAAATGGATCGATCACTCAATCCCCGCCATTAACGACGATCCAAAATTCAACAAATTAAATGAAGGTCATTTGCTTGCAGAGACCAAATCAAGCAATGGTAAAGTGGAGATGACGGCGAGCTTCTGATTGGTGTAGTTTTTGTGGGTGGCGAGAATCGGGAGGGAGGGGGAAGGAGGTCGGGGGGTGGGAGGAGGAATCTGGCAAATCTAGGGTTACGGACGAGGTGTTCGTCGGCGAAGGAGGAGGAGGAGGCGGCGGGAGGTGAGGTGGAGGAGTGCAGGCCTTGGCGGCGGCGCTTGATCATGGCCCTTTCTTGGCCTTCCCTTTTCCGTATCGGCTTTATCCTCCTCCTCCTCGCCGCCTTCACCACCGCTTGCCTCACCCTCCCCGTTGAGCAGGTGCCATTTTTTTTTGTTCGCTTGCATTACCAGATTATTGTGGAATTTGTAAAATTTGCGACTAAAACGAATGCAATTGCTCTCTGTGATTCATTGTTTACTGTTTACGTTAGCTGCTGTTGGAAACTTAAAGTTGTCTTTCAAGTACTAGGGATGGATAGATGGTTGTTGTTGTTACCATTTTTTATCTGTTTGTTATTTTTTTTTATTGGGGAATTTCTTATGGTGTTTGTGAACTCTTGCTTCAATGTATTTTGTTGGAGAATATGTTGGAAATGAATGATAATGGGTTTTTTCTCTGTCATTGATTTAATGTTGGGTGAGGAAAGGACCAATTGGTGACAGATAATTTATGCCGCCAACCTTATCTTAATTAGGAGAAAGTGAAGATATGATGATGATGGATGGCTCTGTACTTTTGGGTTTTGTTATGTACAGAAACGCACCATTGAGACAGTTACGCACGGAGTCTGTTGATATGGTCTCTTTGTTAGTGATAACTGTGATAACTTGAAAAGAAAGTTGTGTTACTTCATGACCATGGTCGTAAATAAAATTTGGTAATTGTGGAGAAGAAATTTGATGTGTGCAAAATATCATACAAATATTAGTTCAAATTATTCTCACTATTTATGTGTTAAGAATTTTCCTGATGAGTGTAGGATTAAACTTTTTAGAGAAGAGTGTAGGATTATAATTTTTAGAAAGCTTAGTTTGAGTTTTGCCACTTGGTCCTCGTCATATGTAATACAGATTGAAAATGTTTATGTTTATATAATATTGTAAGCTTCGTTTATTTTAGGATATCTGTTAATGAAATGTTGTACAAGTTTTACTTTTCTACACTGAATATGTAGTCTCATTGGAATGCCCTATTGAATTAATTTTATTTGTACGCTGTCCTCATCTTTTTACGGATATTGTTGCTCAGATTTTGAAGGATTTTTTGCTGTGGATTGAAAAAGATCTTGGTAGATGGGGTCCGCTAGTGCTGTAAGTTTAGCACTTTCTTTTTCTCTTTTCTAAAATAACTTCCGTACTTGGTGAAGTGTTTTATTTCATTTTACTTACTTTTGTGATTACAATAGGGCTATTGCTTACATCCCTTTGACTGTCATGGCAGTTCCTGCTTCTGTTCTCACTGTAAGCAATCTAACTATCTTCTTGTTCTCTATCTTTTTATTTTTATAGCCTCTTTTACCATTTTTGTTGATGATAATGATGATACTCTTTTAATTGTTTTTCAGTTGTCTCTTATCTCATTGTTATCTAGATTTTGTTTTCTTTATTTAAGCAATATTGTCAATTTTATATGCACATCTACAGGTAAATATTTTTAAGATGGATAATATTATCAGATTTTCCACTTTTAAATGGTCATAAAATAGTTTGACTCTAGGAAAGGAAGGATACTTATGTCTATTGTATGGGCAATATCTTTCTGACCATTATATGTTTAATTTTTGCTGGATTCTTCATGCCTTTTCCCTCTGATTTATCCTATTTTTTAAAATAAATTTTATGGTCAAATATGCATGACAACAATTATTATATGAATCTGCTGATTTTTTTTATTTTTTATGTTTATTTATTTGTTGGAATCTAGCTTGGTGGTGGCTATCTATTTGGATTGCCAATTGGTTTCATTGCTGATTCTATTGGTGCAACCATTGGTGCAACTGCAGCTCTTCTTCTGGGTAGAACGGTGGGTTCTTTATTTTTTTTCATGTATGGATATTTAGTTTTGATTTATAATGATTTTTTATACATCGTTTTTTTAATATTTCTATTTTTACAACAATTTACGAATTAGCAGTGATTTTTTGGTTGAGCTTCCAAAGCTTTTCATATTGTTGTTTCTGAGTGCAGGTTGGAAGGTCATATGTCATGTCTAAACTAAAAGACTATCCCCAATTCCAGGCTGTTGCCATTGCAATACAGAGATCTGGTTTTAAGGTCCGAAGGATTGTATCTGTTTATGCCTTCTATTTGTTTTCGTTTTACGAATTTTGTAATTTGATCATTCTATGTTTTAATTTTATGCAGATTGTTTTGCTACTTCGACTTGTTCCTTTCCTTCCATTTAACATGCTAAATTATCTTCTGTCGGTAACTCCTGTCCCCATCCTCGAGTACATGATGGCTTCCTGGATTGGAATGATGGTACGGTTTTTAAGATAGTTTTCTCAGCTTTTTTGCAAACATTAGTCTGACTCCCTTCTTGGAGTGGAAATTTTTTCGTCCCACCTTTTAGCTTTTGAAGAATCTTCTGGGATTTGCACATCTGTTTCCTTTGGGGATTAAGAAGCCAAGTAAATGATTTATTTGTATTAACTAAGATAATTGCTGAAAGTAGGAAGATAAATATTAATACAGAAGTGCATACCAATTTCAGTTTGATAAAATAGAAGTTGAATGGTTGGTCAAGGCCATGATTTCCAGTACCACAAATGATATCTGAAAAGTCTATTATCTAATATATAAGGTCTCATTTTATTTATCATGCGAGCATGACCAATGTCATGCTTTCAAAGTAAGGTTGGTGTATCCATCTCTAACGTGAATTTCTGAAGTAGTTAATTGAGCAAAATTGGGAACCCGTTGTAGGGTAGGAGGAATTATGGGACATAAGGGTGTCTATTTATTGATATGTTCATTGGATTTTTTAATTTTTTTTTGGCACTTGACAGATTGGCCTAAAACATTTTGATAGAATTACCAAAACTGTAAGCTACAAGTAGATAAAACATTTTTTGAAAGACTTCTTAAAGTAATCTTGAGAAATCTGAGAATTATTTTTTTTGATCAAATGAAAATATCTTAAATAATTTTTTCATTTCTCAGATTAGTGATGAAAGACTTCTTAAAGTGTGTTTAAGTTGGTTTTTCAGACTGTTTTTCCATTCCATTCTGAAAGGAAAATGTTCTGTGTTATTGCAGCCTATAACCCTTGCTCTCGTCTATGTTGGTACAACCTTGAAGGATTTATCTGATGTGACTCATGGATGGAATGAGATCTCAATGACTCGCTGGGTATTCCACTGTCTGCTGTCATGTATTACTTTATATCATTTTGTCTAATTTTTACAATTTATTCCATCAACTGTGGCTGCAGGTCTTTATAATTCTGGGTTTAGCTGTATCAGGTGAGTAGTTGAGCTAAAACGTAATTATTTAAAAGATTTAACCATTCTGCCATAGAAGTTTGAGGTGCTAAAACTAGATGTTACTCTGATCCCATTATAGAAGAGCGGGGAGGAGATATACTTTTGATTACATAACATGGGCTAATTTTTTTTCTTCAATGAATGGTTTCAAAATTTTGTCCTAACCCATTTTCTCCGACAATGCAGCGGTTCTCATGGTGTGTGTCACTAAGGTTGCAAAGTCTTCTCTGGACAAGGCGCTAGCAGAGAATCCGAACATTGCTGATGTACTCGCATCGCCTGGATTACCTATTGCAGCTGATCCTCGATCGGTGCTCCATCATCCTCTCATTATCAAGATTAATCCAGCTGGTGATGACCATGAAAAGTAGTCATATCTTTCTGTATATTTTTGTTTTAGTTATTCTTGTTTTATATAATATTTCATCCGTGTAGACGAAGTTTTTAAAGAAAAGGAAGTGAAAAGGAAAAGCTCTGTATTGCAATTCAAGCATTGAATGGGGCCGGTTGTATTTTCTTTTGTAAAGAATGGGGGTTTGGGGGGGTACATTTGCATGAAAGATGGGTTTGAGCTTGCTTTTTGCCTTTAAAATTTATATCTTTGTTTCTTTTTCTCAAAATTTGAGATTGGAATTTTGAGAATTGAGTAAAAAATTACGTTGAGCGATTGCTACTAAACATTATAAAGCGGCCTTGAAATCAGAAATAGATAAATACCTGCAATTCATTAAGATGACTAGCTTAGGCATTCGCTTTGCGCCTCAAATGCTGAGGATGAAGCAGACAACGCAAGTACTATTTTTTCCGTTGACTTTGAAAGAACTTTTACAACGATAATGAATTTTATAATCTTCCTTTTTCTCGTTGAATTATTATATGGGAGGTTGCCATTATTTTGTTTGGAGGAAATCTGAGCGGCTATATGTTAAAATATACCAGCTGATGCTAATGGATCTTGCTCTTAGAGTTCTATCTTTTTTTCTCTTTGGAAACTGGGGCATAGGTAATGATGTACTTTCGAGCTTGTGAAATAAGTTACTTGAATTCATCACAAAGACATTGTGTATAACACAGAAAAGATGAATTCTATCTCAGGACAAGGGGTATAACACACAAAATCAAAGGCGGATACTGATGTCTTCCTAGCATGCGGATCATCTTCAATATTCATTTGCCTGGGAAACTTGAAACAAGAACAGCCAGAGCTTTTTGTAACAATTGAATACCATTCAATTTCTGTTGGGACGAAGATCATGAAAATCAATCAATTCTCTTTTTAACTGAGTGTGGGAGGATTTACATAATTGACATTAATGGTACATTGGTACTTCCATCGCTACTCTTTGGTTATACTTTGTGAGCAATCGGATTGGAAAACTGACTCCCTAGTTAAAAAATCATGTTGGAGTTGATTTCTCACTACTGACAGACTCAACTCTCATAGCGTTCCGTCTCCGGAATCGACGTAATTCGTACATTATAAGTCTCAAGAAGTTGAAGAGATGGTTAGCCATAATTACCATCTTCAATTGTGTTAGAATAGCATAGCTGGATGGTTTAAGCTGTGTGTATTAATCTCTGGCAGCGTAGTTTGTTGGGCGATTTGCAGTTGAAATGCTCCAACTCCAAGGTGCCCACCAGCACATCATTGCACAAACAAGTTTGCAGAGCAGAATGCAGAGTAAGTTTGCCCACTTTCGGTTCCAAAGCTACCAAAAGTAAAACTAAGAAAAGCGAACAAGGAGCAAGAACCAACCGAACAAAGCTGAAAAATCATGAAAACTGGGCCTTCTTACTTCCACCAGAGCCATTTCAATCTATCTTGATGCTCTTCTTAATTTATCCTCACCAATGCCTCTTTTTGATCTTAATACTCCTGAGATTTCATCGACCAATAGGTTCATCCATGTGCTCAAAGCTTTCCCCCATTTCTCCGACCATGGAGGCAAGTGCTCACTTTAGTTCAGCTAGTTATGATGTGATATGTATCCATCCGCTATAGCCCATCACTAATCACGCATATAAATGAACCAAGCAAAATTTCAAAATAAAAAGAATGCAGAGGACCCATTTGCACCTACCACAGCATTTTTATTCGTCCAGTAACCATGGCTGATATCAATGGGTGGCCCTCACCATCATGTGCTGCTACCAACTAAGAAGTAAGAGGAAACCTATATATATATATATATATATATATATATATATATATTTAAACATGTTCAGAATAATCTATGGAGAAAGAGAAAAATGAAGATGAAGCTGACATTCAAGGTTTCTATGGCATACTGCCTGTGTCTATATGGGTGCATGGATCAAGGGAAAAGAACTAGACTTGCCACAAAGATCTGGAACCTTACGGACAGGCAGGCCTATTGATCTTCAGATAAGAATTGGGTCCGTACTCAAGAAGGCGTACACGTTGAAGCCAGGGAGCTCGAAGAGGTTGAAGTGTAAGAGCATCTACAGAACGTACATGTCGGACAGAGTTGATAGCCTTCTCTATGATGAAAATATGTGCCAGCCATATGTGTGGGTTCATGACGGTTTGGGTGGTTTGTGCAGGAGTAGAGTGGTGAAACAACAGTACATAGGCATGCAGGACTTGAGAAACTCATCAGAGATCAAGATCTTTAGAGACAATCAGAGAGGTTGTATTGTTGCTCACAAGAGGCCAACGCCAGATTTTTGTTAAGTTGGCCACATGAAGAGAATGTGTTAAGGATTGTTTGTTCATAAAAACATGTGTCCGTCTTCTCGGTTTTCGGTTTTTACTATTACAAGTGTATAGTATTACTTGAGCGGACTGAGAATGATGTGGCTCCTCGTAGTTGTGTTAATTTTTTAGAACTTGGTCTGCATTCTAATAAGCTTAGATCATAATTGAAGCTTGCCAGAAAATCTTTTCTCTTCTAGTTTTTAAATTGGGAAATATGTTGTATTGGTTATGTACCGTACGCATCCCAACTTAATTGGTGAGTTCCAATATTTCTTGTAAGAGGCCAGTTCCAAAACCTTACACCAGTGCAGGGTAAACCACAAGAGACTCGGGGGGCATGCTCAATGTTGCTGCCATTCATTGAAATACGGTGGCAAAATGCTGTAATTTGTAGTTCACAAATTTTCAGAGCGGCCAGGAATTGTAAGTTCCTAACCTTCCAAGACACATTACTCGAGTCATTTGCAACCGAAGCTTCAAGCAAAATTTACAGGAACTAATCATCTCCATCACAAATACGTAGATAACAAGGGCTTATGAGCTCATCTTGCAAGACGCCAAGAGCAAGAACTAATCAGCTCATCATGATTGTCAACCCACATCAGCTTCCCCAAAAATTTCAAAAATTCGACTGCATTAATGCGTACTAGTCAAACCGGGATTCTGTATTTAAATCATTCCATTTTCATGGTTCATATTTACAAAACTGATTAGACGAGGCTCGAGTTAGTAGTCAGGGAGATGAGCAATGGCAGCCATGGGAACCAGAGCAAGGCCCTTACTGTTCAAATAGCTGCAAGCTGTTTTCATATCACATTCTATCAGTTTTGCGAGTGTTGCTTCAAGAGGCTCCTTGGTTGTCTGCTCATTGTCAAGGTGGAAACTGCATCCCTACAATAAAAAATAAATAAAAACTAACAGTGAATAATTGCACCATCGCACATGCTTTCATATACCATCCTTTCTCTTTAGACCAAACTAGAGCACAGAAAAAATGACAGATACTAGTACATGTAAACAAAACTACATAGTACGCAAAGCATGCTGTATGAAAAGGATAATGAAACATGGAATTAGATATTTGATGAGATCCTGCATTTATATGGCAATGGAAATATTTAGGGATAAAGGCAACTCTCTAAATATTCAAGTAAAATAGAAAATGAAATCAGTTTGCCATTCCTTCATCGTTATGATGTATTCTGACATGGAAGACAACAGCCCTCAACATTAAAGATATCACTAAAAAGCCATTGAACTCATTTTTCATCCATCGCTTAATGGTGTATCTGTTGACATACCTTTTTTTCCTAGAGATTCTTATTTCCAGGTCAAATTTTTGATAAATTATGGACTGTTGATATGACGAAAAGACTATATCATTACTTTTGCGTTGGAATGTACATTTTCCTTTTTATGAAATGTATGACTCAGAATTGACTTGCTAGTAATGCCATTCATAAAACTGTCAAAAAGTGAGAAGAACTTTCTGCTCAGTGAACAATAGAACTGGCTAGTTTTACCTCTGTACCAATAAAAACATCAGATTTTCCTCCATCACCCTTATTATGGCTCATTACCTGGCTCAAGATACAAAAAAGAGTCATAAGAGTAATAATGAGGACATAAAATATGCCTGAAACCACAAACAGGAATCCAAAACTAAACACCTCTGATATCACAATCGATATGGAGAGCAGCAAGTAGTAATGATGCTAACATTAGACAAGCCTTAAGTGCCACAAGCAAAATCTAAAACTAAATGCCTCTAATATCACAACTTCAGAAAGAGTTATAAGTAGTAATGATGTAGACATTAGATAAGCCTGAAGCAACACAAACAAAAATCCAAAACTAAACAGCTCTGATATCGCAACTGGTAGGAAGAAAAATTACATGGAAAGGATGAAGAGCAACATAAATTGGCGTTGCATACTGATAATATCAGGCAGAAAGAAGTATTCAAGGCTATAATTCAGCTAAATTACTATGTCCAAGAAATATGATTCAAATGCCTGACAATAAAATAGGCATAAAAAAAATACCATGCACTGTGTGCACTGACCTCAATTTGAAGTTTCAACTTTTTGGTATACTCAATAGCAGCATCTATAACAGCTTCTCTACGAAGCTAGTCATCAAAGCAAAAGAAATGTTAGCACGAGAATAAAAAAACCATTAGCCTGTAATAAAAAATTGAGCAAAAAAAATGAAGCAATGTGCTTATCAATTGGTCAATATGCATGAACCAGAACAAAAGCCCTGTAAAAATCATGTTTATTTTAGGGAATTCCTTATATCAAGCCACTGTGTCAGAGTGATCCAATCTATATTCTTTTATTGTAATTACTCAAATTAGTAGCATCTGTACATTACATAACTGAAAATAATAGTTTCAATCTCACACGATTCTATAAAAATATTGTCTTGCAGTAATTCCTCTACTAATTGAATAAAAGCACATATTTTTCATGCAAGAAGGTTCAACGGCTATTCGAAGAGAACTCAGACAATGATGAGCCAGACCTGCCTTTTGTCCTTGAAAATATTATGCAATCTATAACCCAGCCTTATCTGGTCTCAAATGTAATAAAATTCACATAAATGCCCCCCATATAGTAGTAACAAGTAGGGAAAATAACTAATAATGTCAATTTGAAGATGTTAAGAATATAAAAATTAATTAATTATGAACATTGAAAGCTCATACATTGAACAAGTCCATATATTTCAAGCAGTCTGGATCCCACCAACAAATACACCCTTTGTTGGCATCAAAGAAGTTCTCAACACAAACTGATGAAAGAAAATTCAAAGTTTGAAACCACTGATACATAAAAGATCTAACTAAAATAAGGCCTACCTTCTTTACAGGTGCAATAATTTCGTGTAGCACTCTCATCCCTTCAGTTATACGGGCTCGATGCTGCCACCACATACTATGTTCAGGACGACAAGCAAAATATGGCGATAAAATACTCTACAGAAGTCTTGGTAAGAATTTACCATCACAATTAGAATATGGAAAACCTCTTGGTCAACGGAAATTAAAGATAATCTTCATAAAAAAATTAAGAGCAAGAATACTAATCACACCTGTTTATTATATTCGCCAGAATTTGGGTTGGTTAGGGGCACATGTCTCACAGAAGGGTAACCTGGAACAGCAACTGTTACTTGCATTGAAGTTTCAGGGGCTTCATTCTTTCTTTTATGCAGCTGGTGACAGTTCTACCATGAACAAACAGCAATTTAAGAACCACACATAGCTTCTCATGGCGGGAGAAAATTAGGTGACACTGAAGCAGCATAGTATAGAGACAGGTGGTTTGATGTGACATGCTATTTGATAAGGTTTTAATTTTCAGATCATCATATAAAAAGAGTTACCTATACACCCGACCTACTATCCTCCTGCACTCAAATACGTATATGTATTTAAGAAATCGAAAAAAGGGAGAAGCTGCTGGTGACGGTTTATGCAGAGGTTATAGATGGCTAAATGAATTTCAGTGGTTGACAGTGTAGATATTATACCTTCGGAGAATGAATATGTGTTTCTGTCTTTGCATCTTTTGGAAAGACGGAAGGTACAAGAGGCACTTGTGAATACTTCTCCAAACTAAAAGGAAATTCCGAACCATGTATTTTCTCCCCATTGCCTAAGATAACCGATCGAGATTCATTTTCACAAATTTCTTTTGTTGAAATGGTCTGAGTTGGTAGCACTGTAGCATAAACAGCACTTCTGTAACTATGCAAGTGTTGATGGCTATACAGCAAATTTGCTGCCATGCTTGTGAAAGTTATTGAGTCATCGATAAGAGGTCCCTGCACGGGAGTTACGACATTTGGATGGCCATGGGATTCCATGAACAATGGCCACATAGACGCGTCCAGACCTCCTCTGCCCAAACTACCATAACAAGCATAACCATTTTCCCTCAACAAACTCATATTAGAAAGTTGCATCAGCAAACCTGCGGCAAACCAACATACTCCACATAAAACATAGCCAAACAAATCTGGAGCTCATAAATAACAACTTCCGAAATGAGATGCATGCAAATCCTCTAATGAAACATCCTGTTTGATCAATCCAAATTCGGCACCAATTTATTCAACAAAGTATTACGGGCAGAGAATCGGACCTTTTCAATCAACTCTACAAACTATTAGAATGTGTACCATCACGAACAACAAAACAAAGTAGAAACTCTGCAATCTACATATTAATACATTGTTGGAACATCACAGTACAGCCCAACTACAAACAAACAATACAAACTCAGACCACCGCAAAACCTAGCCCTTCAACATCAACGACTGCATAAAAACATCAAATACATTAAAAAAGAAAAGTTCAACATCAAAAAAATACACACAAACGAAATCTACTATCACATGACAACGCTCCAAGTCCAAGCGGTTTACATAGAGCAAAGATCTAGTCATGTCATGCTTTCCAGACAACAAATGCCTCAAACAACTTTGAATCGATAAAAACAAAAACACACAATCTCCAAGGCAGACTTTGGAGAAGAGAAGCAAAAAGCTATATATATATATATATATATATATAT
>JAVDBV010002517.1:9722-24890 GCA_032619315.1 Piper longum
TTTAAATTTTTTTTTTAAATATATATGTTTTTACAGTTGTGGAGGTTTAACGAAGTTGTTACACTTATTTGTCGACAATGTCGGTCGCTTGCACTTGGATCTCCTTCTTATTCGGTGCCGCATTTTGGTTTTGTTTCTTAGCGCTCTTGCTTCCTCCCCTCCATGATTTGATCTGCTCGTCCTACGTCTCTCACTCGGTACATAATCTGCTTAGTCTGCTAATTGAGTTTTTCTGATGTTTTCGAGCTTTGCTTATGTTTCTGATGATTTCGAACTTTGAAGTGGCTGATGGCGGTGCCAAGTTTTGATTTTTATTCTCTTTCCTGTTTTGGGCTGTTTTCGGGTCAAAAAATTTTTGGGTTCTTAGTGATCTGAGTTTGCCTGTGTTCCTTTTTCCGACATTGCTTTTTTTTTTTCGGTACAAAAGATGACATTTGAAATTTTGACGTAGACCACTCTTTTTTTTTTAATCTGTGTTTGAGAAGTTCTCTTTTTTGTGTGCTTTTCATGCTCTGGGCATTGCTCTCTCCAATGCCAAAGCTGGATTTCTCCCACTCTGAGAACCGTAATCATCACTTCTTGCTGATTGTTGCAGTTGCTCTTCTGATGTTTTAGGGTGGTCAAAGATGCATCTTTTGCTTATTCGCTTTTCATGCTCCTTGTTGTATCGTGTTAAAAATGTGGTGTACAAGGGCAATGCTTGCAAGTTCTTGTATATGAAAGCGTATGGTTAGATGCATTTTGTCATGGAAATAATCCATCCTGTTGCCTATCAAGCGTCCTTCCTGCAATGATGGTATTTTTGTAGCGTGAGTGTGGTTGTTCCGTCAATTACGGACGCTTAGAGTTCGTTGTATAGATATGCCGCTTTTT
Source organism: Piper longum (assembly GCA_032619315.1). NCBI lineage: Eukaryota > Viridiplantae > Streptophyta > Magnoliopsida > Piperales > Piperaceae > Piper > Piper longum. The sequence continues at coordinate 10,596 of JAVDBV010002517.1, forward strand.
TATTTTATTTTATTTTATTTTTGAATCTTTAAATAAGCTTGTCGCACTTCAATTGTTTGCGCTTTTCGTGCTGTTTTCTCTGTCTTTCAGAAGATGAAATGGAGATGTTGAATTGTGCTTGAGAGCTGGCTTGGGGCGGAACTTTTCAGTTAAGATGGAGCAGTATGAAGTTCTTGAGCAGATTGGGAAAGGGGCCTTTGGTTCTGCCCTTCTAGTTAGACATAAGCAGGAAAAAAAGAAGTAAGTTGGTGTCTTTTGTTTCGTCCTTCTCATTTGTTTATCAAATGCCTATATTGTTGATTTTTTTGTTTATCTGCATTTTTTTTTATTCAAAGATATGTCTTGAAGAAGATACGTCTGGCACGTCAGACTGATAGATGCAGAAGATCTGCACACCAGGAGGTTGGTGTATTGTGTTTTTTTTGGGAGGGAATGTAGAGAGGGGGGGAGGGGATTTTTCTTCCTATTGGAACATTTATGTATGACTAGGATTCTGTTATTTACATGTTGTAATAATTGATAATTCATGTATCCATTAAAGGAACAATGATGCTCGTGTCAATTGCTTAAGGGTAGGTAATGGAACTGGCGAGGAACATAACATATCATGTTTGCATTTTTTCCTTGTATACAGTAGATTGAAAGGCATGATAGGATATTCAAGAACAGCAGGAGACTAATAAAATGAATACATGTTTATGTGCTACTTTTATAATACTTAGTTTTTTTAAAACAAATTGCAGATGGAGCTTATATCAAAGGTGGAGAACCCATTTATTGTGGAGTACAAGGATTCATGGGTGGAGAAGGTTGGGATCTTCTCTGATGTCTTAGTCACACTGTTCTATGAACTGAAGATTATAATAAATCATAAATTAGGAATTATACCTTTGTAGTGGAATAGATCGAAGACGTTCTCACAGGTAGATTCTAATCACTTAGGAGAAAAAAATGGAACCACAATGTAGATCCCTAACCCCAAACCACTGGAACCCTCTATGTTTTCAATGCCGCTCTCCAGAAATTAGAATTGACGTGTATTTTTATTTGGGGGTTCCTATTTATAGAAAAACCCAATAAGACTCTTACACTAATATGTATTCCCTAATATATACTCCTACCATAAATAGAAGATGTATTAATAATAATTAGGGTTTAATTAGGCCAATTTCCTCAATTGGGAAGGTCCTAATCAATTTGGGATCTCCCCAAACATTGGGCGTAGTTAAAAACGTCCAACATGATCAAATACATGGATGTTGAAGTAGAAGGGATCATTCCTAATCTTTTCGTTTTATAATGGTGATGATGTTATTATCTTGGACTGATATTTTCTACATGAGAAGATAGTAGTCTCTAATTAATAACAGGCTATCTTGTAGGTTATGGAGTTCAATTTTATTATACAGTGGTGTTGCTCACAGATCTTATTGCGCTTGTGCTATATTGTTTTTGTTTTCTTCTGTTTCTTGTTTTCTTAAGAATTCTTAATGTACTTTTCAGGGATGTTACGTTTGCATTATTATAGGATATTGTGAAGGAGGTGACATGTATGTCTTCATCTTTCTACATCTGCAGAACTAAGTTTAATTCTATCTTAGTTTTAGATAAATGAGGTTAAAAGTTTTTATTTCATTCATTTGCTTTTTATTGCAGGGCTCAGGCCATAAAGAAGGCAAATGGAGTTTTTTTCTCTGAAGAGGTATTTTCACCGTGTACTTCATCTGAGTATTCATTTCATTTTAGTGTTTTTATTTATATCTTCACATTTTGATCATATGTGATGTGCAGAAACTTTGCTTATGGCTGGTTCAACTGCTGATGGCTCTTGATTATCTACATGCAAATCATGTTATTCATCGTGATGTAAAAGTATGGGAGTTTGTTTCTTCCTATATGAAGCTTAGACACACACACACACACACACAAAATATGTTTCTCTTAACATTACTGAGAATATTTGTTCTTATGCATAAAACAGTGTTCAAATATATTTTTGACAAGGGAGCGAGATATTCGACTTGGTAAGCAACCCATTTCTCTCTTTAATTGATCCTTCATGTGTAGATATGTTCTTACAAATTCGTGTATGTTCTCATTACAGGTGATTTTGGACTTGCTAAAATGCTTACATCAGATGAGCTTGCTTCATCCGTAAGTTTGTGTTCTATATTAAATTGGTTCTTTGACTTTGATTTGTTTGATTTTTTGCAACAAATTACTCGTTATATATCTATATTATTTCACAGGTTGTTGGAACTCCCAGTTATATGTGCCCTGAACTTCTTGCTGATATACCTTATGGCTCAAAATCTGATATTTGGTCATTAGGTAAAATGTTATTAAAATAGTTGGTTAAACTTGAGACTTCTTAATTATCAAATTTTATGCTCTTCAGTCAACTATGTCCATTTTACTTGCTGAATTGACTGTTACTTAGGCTTTTTTATCCTTTTGAGCTTTGTTGATAGATATACAATTGTTTAACTTTGAAATGCCTGCAGGCTGTTGTATATACGAAATGACCGCTCTTCGACCTGCATTTAAAGCATTTGTAAGTTAAATAGTTCACTTATATTAAGGCTTTTTATTTGGCAACTTGATAGAAATAATCTTCTTGATTTATTTTTATTTTATTATTTAATTTGTTTGTTTGTGGGTATGATTGCTTCACGTGTTAATCTAGTCCTTTAGATTGAACAACTGACATGCATTAGACATGTATGAAAAGATATATAGCATGCATCATTCATCATTCATTACCAATACCATATATTAGCTTTGTTGCTATTGGTGGCGTGAATTGTTTCATGTCTCTGATAAGTGTTTTTAAAATGAAATTGATGACACAAATACATATAGAAACACAGTTCAAGTTTTTACATCTGATGTTCATCTTTTGCAACCTTCAAAAGAGAGAAATGATTATTTTTTTAATATCATCATGATCATCTACCTCTCCAAATCATTTGGTTAACATTGTGAGATGATTGTTGAATATGATGTATTTATAACTTAATTTTTCCTTGCAATTCTGGATATGAATGAATCTGCTCAATCATTAATTATGACGTATTAAAAAGTTAGATATCTGAAATTTAATCTCTAAAAATAATCAGTAATTGGTTATTGCTTATACTGATTTTATTTCACAGCAAAATTTTGTGTTACTATAGATTATTATCTATTGATATAGTATCACTTGTCAGTTTTCTGGTGATTCTATAGTATGATAATAGTAAGCCATAATTGTAACAATAATTGCAGATTTATGTGTTTTATGAGCAGGATATGCAGGCTCTTATTAACAAAATCAACAAATCCATTGTTTCTCCTCTGCCAAGCTCATATACGGGTGCATTGTAAGTGAGGTGCATTGTAACTTATTGGCCTGATACTTCAAGGAATGTTTGATGTGCTTCAATTAACATGTTTCTTTTTCTATTCTCAGTAGAGGCCTCATTAAAAGCATGCTTCGCAAAAGTCCTGAACATAGACCTTGTGTAAGTGAACTTGTATTGGAATAAACTTCCATCTTTCTTCTTTTCTAATGTATTTATTCATTCCTCTCAGGCTGCAGAGCTTCTTCGACATCCACATCTCCAACCATATGTTCTTAAGGTTCATTTAAAAACTGGTTCCTTGCGAAATTTCTTTCCAGTTAGTTTGCCAGCACATGAATCTGCCAGGAAACCTCGATATTCCTACCCAGAAGAATCATTTGTAGCCATAGACAAGGGGAAGCGGCAGTCATTTTGCAATGAAAGATATGCAATCCCTGATACGCCTGGAACTAATCATCAGTCCACAAGTTCCACGCGGAGATTGCATGACTCTTCTGATTGTCTCAACCAGAGGATGGCCGAACTTCCAATCGATGGTAATCAAGTTGGGGAAGTTAATCAGCGGAAACCTGTGAATTTAAAGATCAGTAGTGTAGCGAAAACGCCAAAGATGACACCAGCTAAAACTTCAACTCCAAGGAGGCAAACTGAACCAGCAAAGAAAACCAATATTGGTCGATACCGGGATTCGGTAGGTCACTTTATTTTATTTTGAATAACTTGTTAGCTTTGAAGACTTGTGTTCCTTTTGATGCATAATCATGCTCTATTAACATGTTCATTGCTTGGAGGAAAAACAATTCTTTTCTCCGAGAAATTGATTGCCACAGAGTTTATTATTTATGTCATAGAAATGGAAAGCTTATAATTCATTTTGCTTACCTATTCGTCGTGGTTTTTTTTTCTTGTTTATTGTGGTCTCGTGCAGATTTCTTTCATAAATTTGTTAGATTAGGTTAGAACATAAATGAATGATTGTGAATGTAGTGTCCAGTATTGTTTATTGTGGTCTCATTTGAATGTATGGGTTCTTGTGTGTTGTTTTAAATGCTTGTTTGTACATTTTGTTAGTGAGTGAACTATAACAAGCTAAAAGTGAGACTTGTCTCGCATGCAATGCAGCTCCCAATGTCTCGAACTCCAGTTGAGAAGCTGAGCAACCCTCGACGGGCATCTCTTCCTTTGCCTGCCAGATTGCCAACAGCTGAAACACCAGACAGGCATAATGTGAGCATTTTTAGTCGGATGAAGTCCCCAGACGTCTCAGTGAATGCTCCACGAATGGATAAAATGACGGAGTTTCCACTGGCCTCTTCAGATGAACCTCTTATTCCAATCAGCAGGTTATCGTCAATTCCTTCACCACACTACGGGGACCGGACAATTACAAAAGACAAATGTACCGTGCAGATATTCCGGGAGGATGGTTGGAGTGATGGTTCCGATAGGAATTTAACTGGAGATGGTGCTTCCAGCCGGGGTTCGTCCGATTCTCGACGCCGGCGGTTTGACACCTCGTCATACCAGCAAAGAGCCGAGGCCCTGGAGGGCTTGCTAGAGTTCAGTGCTCTGTTGCTGCAACAGGCAAGGTTTGATGAACTTGGAGTTCTTCTAAAGCCTTTCGGTCCAGAGAAGGTTTCTCCTAGGGAGACGGCAATCTGGTTGGCAAGGAGTCTTAAAGAAAGGCCATGATGGTGCAAGTATCTGAGTGCTATCTTTCTGTTTAGGGTATTAATTTTACAAATGCTTGTAGTTTTTTTAGCTCAAGCATTCTGACTGTTAATGCTTAGGCGCCTTGCTAGTCGTTTTTTATGTTAGTTCTGAGGTTGTTGGATATTGATGTCAAGAACAGAATTGCTGTAAGTCAGGTGGTGTAATATTTTTGTGGTTAAGAAAAGGGGTAGGTTAAGGACATGGTTACTGCCATCAAAGACGCTTTAACCAGGCGACGTTGCTTGTAAATTTTCAGTAGAAGATACCATGATGCTATCGAGCGGTAACTTCATTTCTCCATTCTCAATCTTGTTGCATTCGGTGGAGTGTCGACCATTGATCTTGCATTTGTTTCGAAAAATGGTGACCAGAATAGCCTTCTTGTTTTTGTCTGCTGAGTTTAATTTCTCTGTACTCTTTGCTTTGTCTACCTTAGTTTCTTACAGGGAAAAATGAAGGCTATAGTTAAAAATTTTAACCTGATTATTCAATGTAACCTAGATCTTATGTCGGTGACTGTAATCTCGTGTTCGGTTTTGTGGCGCCTATGTTCGCGGGCCCTACATAAATTCTCGAGTAGATGAATTGTTATTAATTATATATAAAGATGATTCTAAGAATAAGGATGAGCGAAAAGAGATTGAAGTTTCTCTCAAATCTGATTCTCAAAGCGTTAGGCCTCAACAACCCGAACCCTTCACACTACCCCTAACTATTTTATGGTAACTCATATTGGCTTCGTTCTAACTCCCCCCCTCCCCCCCCCCCCTTTCCTTATCCCCACTTAACAGGTTGGACCAGGTTGTGGTGGTGCATCAGCTCCAGGTTCTCCTTCAATCCTAAGGTTCACCCCACCCTTATGGCCCAAATTCAGGAAGAAATGCTCAAGCGATTCAAACTGAGGAATAATGTGGGCCCAATCACTTTTTTTCGATGGAAGTAGAAAAAGAGAAAAGAATTAAATGGGAGAATGTGACAGTTGGAAAATTCATCCCACCACCCCCCCCTCCCCCCTCTTAATTTAATTAAGAGTTGATACGGGTAAAGTTTTCAGTATTTTCAACAAGGGTATCAAATATATGCGGCAACACGATTCTCATCACTTGAAATCGATCGATTTAATTTGGATCCGGAGATATCTGATCGAAAAAAAATGGCGAATCGGTTAGTTTTAAAAATAGTCGTTGAATCGGCGACACACACCGATTCCAATTGATTCACATCGGGGGGTTCATTAATTGATTATCTATTTGCATTGATTCATCTGTATGCATAAGCTCCGATGGGGATTGGTCCTCAAAGAAGTTTTCTGACGACCTTGAGGCCTCAGCTGCGTCCACATTTGAGCTGCAGCGGCGCTTGGTTCAGGCCTCTCAAATCTGATGCTGTGAAGTGTTAAAATCATGGAGTAGCTATAATTTGATATTTTGAAGTGTTTTTTCTTTTCTTTTGATTGGTTTGGATTTGTATACTTGCATATTTCAAGGTTTCTTGCTTTTGATGTGGGTGGGTCGATTTTCATAAAATTTAGGTATTTTGATGTTTTGAAATGTGTTTTTTATTTCGTTGGTAGGATTAGATTTATATGAAGTTTCAGGAGTTGGGTTTTGGTTTGGTTGAACATTGTAAGTAATAAATCCCATACACGATAGCTGTAATTTGTTCTACAATAAATCCCTTAATAAGCAGTAAGTTGACGCAGAAGAAATCGTGTTAAAAATGAAAAACAGATTTCATGAGATACAATCTGAAATAAACTACAGTTTTTGGGCTTGACTTTGGAGGTCCCTTATTGGTCTTGATACTAACCAAAAATGATTGAGCACTTTAGGAGACTTAAATTGCATTGGCGATGTGTTTAATTGGAGCATATTGATTCATCTGCTTGCATTGGCAATCTGTTTTTCTTTGCTACAATTGGTATTGTTGATATGGTTGATTTTGTCGATAATGTTGATATTGCTAGTGCTGCAATTTTTATATTAAGTTGGTAGATTCAAGAGCTCCATTGGTAATAAATAGTATTGATTTTGTTCTTCTATAAATCGGAAGATGAATATTGGTTAAGAATATAAGAGACCAATTGATGTATTCAAGTAATTTGTAATTTTTGTAAAAAAATTATAAGTAAAAGGGTATATTACTTCAAATAACATATTACTGGAATTAAATGAAATGTTGTTGTTTGTAATAAAGTTTTTGAAATAGATTTAAAAAAATAAAAGATTATTTTAAAAATATAAAAAATATAAAAAAGAAAAAAATTAGAAAAAAATATTATACTTGTGAAATCGTAACCTTATGATGATAAATAGTGATTAATTTTTATCCTTGTATTAAATTATAAAATTATGTATTTATGTTAAAAAAATAGATTGAATTTTTATTTTATGAATTTATATTATGAGTTAATTAAAAATTTTTATAAGGCCAATTTAGATTAATTTAATTAAACCGATTTTTGACAAAAAAATCAATCTAATTTAGTAACTTCGTATAAACTTAATTCGGATTCTGATTCTACAGCTACGGTTGGCATTGAAGATATAAACCCCGTGTCATTGAACCAGAAGAATATTGTGTCTGGGCCATAATTTCCAACTACAGTCTCTGTTTCCTCACCCACTATGGCGGAGGGACTACTTGAAACCATCGATAAACAAACCCCAACGATGAAGCCAAAAGACACATCATACACAGCGATGAAGCCAGAGGATACCTCCACCGACACATCACACAACCCATGTCATGATGGCTTCCAAACTCCTTCCCAACAACGAATTAGTCGCTGTAAAGGTCAAATATGAAAAACTCAAATTCTTTTGCTATTTTTTGGTGCATTCGGACATAAGAAACACCAGATGCCCGGACCCAGGAAGGCAATACGCAGTCGTCGAAGACAACATCAACGGGACCGAGATGGCCTTCGCTCCATGGTCAGAAACCACAGCGACACCGGAAGGTGTAAAATCGCCAATTCATCAAACTCTTCCATTGTACCGAAACGTTAATCCCATAATGCCAGCGACATCGAAATGGGCATAGACCTCAGCACCGTAACCTAAAAGAGAGGAAAACCCTCCTGACTGCTAAACCCATACCCCACCTCTCTAAGCAGCTGCCCTAATTACTCTCTATCACATCAAACCCCTGTCACAGACGCAAGAAGTCCGGTCATACAACTTGGCCCTGCAAGCATAGAGGTCACAGACTCCTCATTATTGTACCGTAACATTAAATCCCATCGTGCAAGTGACGTTGAAATGGACTTTAAATGACTTGGGTGAAATAAGAGACGTCGGTCCGAACCAAGTAGAAAGCCCGGCGAAGAAAAAGAGGCCCCCTATCCCTCCACCTCAAACTCGTCCCAGGGAGAATCGAATGATGTGGACGTCACTGAACTCCCGAATCCCCTGGAACATATTGATATTCAAGCAAAGGATATGACGGAGGACTTGGACTCATTATCGACGACAAAAATGGGATCTGGTTCTTCCCCAGCCCTGGTGTGAAACTAGAGAAGATCACCAACTACTAGGACGCCATCAACCGATCCCCGACCATTAACAAGTTATTTGCTTGGGTGGGCACCAAAAGGAGGGAGGAGTCCAAACGAATTGCCAAATGGTACATTGGCTTCGACAAGTTGTTCCCTATGGAGAGGGTCAAGCCAATGGATATACAGAAGACTGATCAACAAAAGCACGCCGGCACGGAACACATTGCAGTTGAGCATAATTCTGGAGGAGGGGGCGCCGAGCCTAGGAAGGAAGAAAGAGCGCCTGTGATCTCCTGTCGGTAAGACTTTCTCGTGGGCTCTTGCTTGCCAGGAATCATAACACAAACTTATCCACATGTGGACAAAACAACGGAGCAATATGGGGAGCCATCGCCCACCCCTTCTGCGTTGTCTGACACCCCCCTAAAAAAAGTGAAAAGGAGGAATTCCTACACACTCTCCTATCCATTATACAACCTCTAAGCCATTTATGACTCCTATTCTGTGACCTCAACATCACCCTTTCCGATGAGAAATGGGGAGGAAAATGATACTTCAACGACCCATCAAAAATAGACCAAGCCTAATCCAACCTCCAACTCTTAGACGTACCTCCCCCATTCACATCGTCCAACAAAAAGATACAGCCTGTGCCACCAACGAATGGATAAACCTCCATCTTCGTGCAAAAGCTATTTAAAACACCAAATGCCTCAGATTTCATCTCCATCTTCATCATCCCAATACCAAAAGAAAAATTATCAGTGCCTCGAGACTTTAAATGCCAAAGATTTTAGATTCCCGACTACGACTACCACACCATCTTAAACCATGGAATCACGCCTCTGACTGCAACTACACAAGCAAAGGTAAATACAAAGACATCGACAACCAAATTTCCAAGCTACAAGCCAAAATGACCAAAGGAGTTTGACACCAAGCCTGTCGGTGACCACTCCAAAGTTGTTTTATGTTAGGCCCAATAGGCCTATAACTTTTAATTTAAAAATTAATTTAAAAAATAAGAGTTTTCTATTAGTCTACGTACAATTCATCGGCTACCTCAAAACATGATAATTCTTCTTCTCACATATCTCATCTTCACCACATGTAATACTTATATGTTATAGTAAAGTTTTAGAAGACTCCAATTTAGACAGGTTACCATCTAAATTATTTCCCACTCACCACATGGTGTGGTTCACATCTTATAATGAAGTTCCGAGAAATTTCAATTTGGAACGGTCGACATACCGTTAGGCAAACCAAGGCAATACAAAAATGAACTAGGCTTTGATGCCACTTATTGAGATTAATCACACAAACCAAATATAAATCCCTTATTTCAACACATATAGATGAGAAATACCAAATAAAAAGAGAGATCAAATAAACTAATTTTACGTGAAAAATCCTAAATTTAGGGAAAAAAACCACGGGGCAAAGGATTACATCAAATCAATATATCACAAGTTTGATACAGAACAGATCCACAGGAGAACAAACTTTGTATTTTTTACAAAATTGGTATTAGCGAAGAAAGAAAATAGATAATTACGGATTAAAAATATAAAAACTTGGCGAAGTTACCATTTACGATTGCAAGCGAATATTAATAAAACATTTACCATTTTTCAATCCACATAATTTTTTTTTTCTCTTTACAGTAGCAGTTTTTTTCCTAAATCAGAAAACAAAAAAATCAAAGAAGAAAAGTGTCGTATGTTGTTTTTATTCCTTTCAACAAACAAAATTTGTAAATCAAATAGGGTTACAATTTTATGCATTTACGGAGGAGGAACAACCCAACAAACCTCCCCTTCCCGACTCCATATAATACATCTAGGTGGCATAGGAAGCTCCATCCATGCCTGCTCTATTCTTGCAGTAAACATGTTTCTCCTTTAACACAACTTTAGTCATCATGTCTGCAACATTACTTTCAGTATATATCTCTTAGTGATATCTCACATCAATGTGTTTGTTCCTTGAATGAAAACATGAATTTTTCCTCAGGTGAATTATACTCTGGCTATCACAGTGTATAATATATCTTTCCTGTTTAATACCAATTTAATAAAAAAATCTCTTCATCCATAGCATCTCCTTACAATCTTCTATAGTAGCAATAAGTTTAGCTTTAGTTGTAGATAATGCAACACACTTTTGTAGCCTAGACTAGCAAGACAGCCTCATTAGCAAAATTAACAACAAATCCAGATGTTGACCGTCTTGTCTCCAAGTCACTTGCCATGTCTGCATCGGTGTAGCCAACCAATAAAGGTTTATCATTTTCAAAACACAAACACATTTTAGATGTACCTCTCAAGTACCTCATTATCCATTTAATTGCTTGCCAATGCTCTTTGTTCGGATTTGCTGAATGTTTGCTAACCGTTCCAATTGCATATGCTATGTCTGTTCTTATACAAATTATAGCATTTATCAAACTACCAACTGTAGAAGCATATAGAACCTTTGTCATTTCCTTCATCTTTGTTTCACTTAAAATCACTTTTCTTTAACTTGAAGTGACCTCCAAGTGGAACTACAACCGGATTTGCATCTTTTATGTTGAATTTTACAAGTACCTTTTCTGTGACACCCAAAGCATTCCAGCGGTCGAATGGATATTCCCAAGTTTTGCTTTGCCGGTCTCAAATCCTTCATTGGAAAGGATTTATTCAAGTTCTTCTTTAAGCTTACAATTTTTACCCCATCATGTCCTACAATCAACATATCATCCACATAAAGTAGTAGAATAATAAAGTCACCATCATCAAACCACTTGATTAACACACATTGATCAGAAACAGACTTCTTGTACCAATTGCTTTCCATACAAGAATCAATTTTTTTGTACCATTGTCTAGGAGTTTGCTTCAAACCATACAAATTTTTTTTCAGTCTGCACACCATCTGTTCCTTTCCTTTAACTTTAAAACCCTTTGGTTGCTCCATGTATATAGTCTCATCAAGATCACCATGAAGAAAGGCTGTCTTTACATCTAATTGTTCAACTTCCAAATCTAAACTTACAGCCAAAGATAGAACAATTCTAATCGAAGATATTTTAATAATAGGAGAAAAAATTTCATCGAAATCAATACCTTTTTTTTGTCCGAAGCCCTTTACCACTAACCTTTACCTTGGACCCTGGTTGTGTGTTATTTTCTTCATGCTTGATCTTGTAGACCCAATTTTTCTTCAATACCCTCTTCCCCTTAGGAAGATCCACCAACTCATAGGTGTGATTATCATGCAAAGATTTCATCTCATCTTGCATTACCGTCAACCAATTCTCCTTTTCTACATGAGCTTTTACCTCACTGAAATTTTTTGGTTCTCCACATTCAGTGATAGTCACATATTCTGATGATGGATATCTTGTTGATATAACTGGTTCATGAGCTGATCTCCTCACATTAGTTGGCTACCCTTGATCAGAATCTACTTGTTCATATCCAACATTAACAAACTCATTAGAAATATAATCTGACACTACATCCTCAGCCTCATCATCACTATGTAGGGGAATAGTTGTGTGATCCTGTGTAACACTCCAAATTCGGTTCACCCTCGTGAACGGAATCAACATGTTACAGGCCTTGTTTAGGTTGGTTAACCCAAACCCAACCCGTGCGGATCTAATTTCGGTTTCTCAAGATGAAGATATGACTTGCCATACATGGATGAATGCATAAAACCCCAACAGGATACTAGATGGATGACATGCAAACTAATTTACACGCCAATACAATAATGATCAAAATCAATGAAAATTCTAAAATAAAATGAACAGAGTCTTCCTTAAAAGTGTAATTAGGGGCCACCTTGTCAAAATAATATACATACTAACATTTATGTATATATTAACAATTTCATTTATAGAGAATCTAATCTACTGTATACTCATTATGAAACTTAGGTCTCAGCCCACCTGTGCATTCTCTTCACATTTCACATCATGTCATCATATCTTAGCATTTCATCACATCATTATACTTTTCATTTCCTCACATTAATTCCATTGTAGTAAAATCATAAACAAAATATTAAATATGCCATCACCCAACATGTAGGTGTGCAAAAGACCTCATTGCTCCTCCGTCTAGGCTGACACCTCAATTTCATACTCGTCACCTACATATAGTACGAAAACGCGTTAGTAACGAGTATTACTGGTCCAAAATACAACTAATATCAAACTGGCTATGAGAGCAAACTTTCATATGAAAGAAAACATTCATATTGTCCTCGTGAACTCTATAAATGACACCTACTGAGGAGCCACTTGGCTACATACTCGGTAGCATCCCGAACTGTCTGATCTGTTACTGTTGATGCCTCTCTCAGCATATTCTTTCTTCATTTTCTGGTCTCGAATCCTAATCCCTTTACTTATCTCCATATTTCTCTTGGCCTTGAGCACGAAGGCCGAGTACTCTTAGGTAGTCACCTTTACTACCCTTTGAACCACAAGTCATGACATGCGCTGTACTAAACAGTACCTGTAAACCTCCACATTCTCGGGGTGTGAGGAACTCAAATGTAGAGTTATCAGGATCCCTCAGCAATGGAACAGTCTGCTCACTAATCCAGAGCCTGCTTTGACTTTCACGACATCTGCTCATGGTACGTGAAGTCGATTTCGCCATCTCTCGTCACACTGAAAACTTGGTAATATATATATAGGCCTGTGAAGGGATTTATAAAATAGGTCTGAAGGCAACCTGCGGTGGATCTTGTTTTCGAAATCATTCTCGAGGGATCTCATCCTCAAGGGTTATTAATCCAAAAAATTGTTTGGCTAAATAGTCCGAGTTAAGTGGGATCTAAAAAAATGCCACTTAATCCGTCCTGCAAGTCATAAATCAAACATGCAATAGAAAGAGCGTAAAACAGAGACGAGCCCTAAACAGACCCGATAGAAGTTCCAAGTGTGTCATCGCGCATTAAATCTAGAAGCTAACGCCTGTTAAATGAATGATGCATCAAACCAACACACTCACAATATAAACATCTATCAATCAACAAATCAACAATCATTAGAGTAAATAATTCTAAGCCATCCTATTCATACCAATTTTTATTATGTTTTTCTAAGTTACGTCATGGTTAACTATGATACTCATACTCAAATTAGCTCATTACATCACTTACCATTCATTCACAATTAATCATATAATGCAACTTATCACTTCATCAGTAATTAGGCCTTAATCACATCAACTTCAATTAATCAATCCTAGCATGCTGTTCTAACAATCATCAACTTTAAATAATATACTTAGAGGTAATTATACCTCGCGTCGTCGGCAATCGGCGACAGCTAGGGCTTCATCATGCATGCGTCTTGAACTTCGAATTTGGCACTTGACAGCGTTTGAAGATCGATCGGGTTCAACTGGATGAACTCGGCAGAAGATCCGGTGAATTCCATCAATCCGATTTTTCGGTGAGTTCCAGTGGTTTTCTGGCAGGTTGAGTGGTTTTTCGGAAACTTTTTGGTGATTTTCTGATGGCAATTTCCTGCGATGTCTACTGGCTGGATAGCGATGGTATTTGGTACCATTGGAACCGGCTCGGTAAGCTCGACATATCTGCGATGTTGACGTGGTCAGCGGAGGTGGTGACTAGCTGGAAAATAGCAAAAACAGAGCTGTCAGTGGTTGGTGGCTAGATCTGGTTGGCCTAGGCGACCACCTAATCGTGGCGGCATTAGTCACCGGCGATGCG
>JAVDBV010002522.1:0-11245 GCA_032619315.1 Piper longum
CAACTGAAGGAACTAAGAACAAAAAGCAACCATCTTGCTCACTACCCAGTAAAGCTAGTACCGCATAACCAAAGAGTCCAAACCTAAAAATGAAGAAAGTAGAGCAAAAAAGAAAAATGGAAGCAGGGCGGAAAGGAAGATTACAGAGTCCCAGTGAGTGCACCTCTTGCGGTCGACAGCAGGGGTGGAGTGGAACATGGCAAGCCTCAATGGAGAAGAAGATGAAGAAGAAGACAAGCGAGAGCTGCTTGCCGCCGATTTGACGGCAAAAGAGCCCATCTTCTTCACGTTCTCTATCTCTACCGATCCATTGCAGAAGAAGAAGAAGAACAACAACAACAACAACAACAAGAAAGAAGAAGAGATTATGGCGGCTACCTGCTTGGCCACCACCGATGGGACTCTTCTCCGGTGGCGGGGCGAAGCAATCTCATTTCCGGTTCTGTGGTTTGATAGTTTTTTAATACATTGCCGGGGACTAAGGTTACCATACCAGTACGTGGTACGGGGGATAGTAGATTTACTTTAGCCAGGTTGACACCATATTAAAAATTTATAAATAAAACATTTTTATCAAATATTTAAAATATATTTTATTATCATTATCTTATTAAATAATAATTAAATTAATAGACTTTTTACAAAAAATGAAATTTGTAAAATTTTCATTTTAAAAAATTAAATACTAATTATTAATTAAAAAAATTATCTAGTACAACCGAATAATATAATATAATATTTAAAATATAATTTGATAAGATGGACTCTTTGTCACTGATTAATGTCCGATTCAATGTCCAACTCAGCTTTAAGCTCAGGTATTTATATATTTCTATTCCTACTTTTCCTTAAAGCGTGACTGACTATTTCCACACCCTCCCCCTCTTTTTGCGTTTGGACCTTTTATCCCGTGTAATTATGTATAGCCCCATATAATATATTTTTTTTATAAACATGGCATTTACAAGATAAATATAAATATATAAAATTGTAAAAATTTGATAAATTTGTAGATGCTGGAGGTTGGGTATGAGGCATCTTAATCAAATGAATGGAATTATGTTAAACAAATTGGTTTGGGGGTACTGTATCTGAATCCGAATTCACTGTAATCCCATGTGTTGGGGTAAGCATGATAAGGGGATGGGTGGTGGTCTACTCGAAAGAGGCCTCAATCTTGTCACACGGGTATATCGGAGACCTAGGAGTGAGGATAGATAAATAAGGTTGTTAATTGAGCGAACAAGTTTGTGAAGATTTGGCATTTGACTCATATTGATTCGACTCAAAATTCTACATTTAAATGTTTGAACTCGAACTCAAATCCTATGAGCCGATCTTAAGCAATGCCATGTTATACTCAATTCGATTCGGTTATAACTCGAACTCTACTCGTATCTCGTATCAAACTCGACTCGATAAAATAATATAATAATATAATTTTATTATATATATGTATACTAATAAATTTAATTGTAACTAGTTATATTTATTTATATATAATAGATTAGTAAAAAAGTGAGATAGTTAAGATGATAGGTATTCAAGTCTTTGACCATTGATTAAGATTGTGGGTTCAAATTACACCAACTGTATATTTTAATTGAGTTATGACTTTTAATCGGCTGGTTTCAAACTCACGAAAGATTTTAAGTTTATTCGAGCCGAATTAAAACACAAGTCGAGCTCGGCTCGCTTATATATTAAGCACCCGTGGAGCTGAAAAAAAACTCAATGCAGTATTACAAAACACCAAGCCCAATCAAATGTCCTTTATTTTCTTCAATTTTTTTATCATCTAAATCCTAAGATAGATCAAATAAACAGATTGTATTATTAAAAAAAATCAAGAGCCCCTTCTCTTTTTTAAAAAATTAGACAAAAAATATTTTGTCTTTAATATTTCACAAAACAAACTTCAATGTTAATATTCTATAATCTTGTAAAAATGAATATATAGGTCTCATAGAGACAATATATAGCCTTTTTTATTTTATCATAGAGTAGGTCTCATTTTTTAAAAAAAGAGTCTAATCTTATATATATATATATATATATATATATATATCTGTGTGTGTGTACTTTGAAATATAAAGAAGAAAATTTGCTTGTTAATTAAATATATAATAATGAAATTATAATAAAAAATGCTTATGATTTGTAAAATTAGAAAATGGATAGCATGTTAGGGACAGAAGGAGGAACGCAGAAGAAAGGGAGAACGAAGCGAAAGTGAAGAGCCCAATCCAAGTCCTGGAGTTGGGAGGAACTACACGTGGAAGGTGAGTGTTGTAAGAAATCATTACTGGTTGTACTACCACAAAATATGGACTCTACATATTGGAGGGTGTTATCATGGGGCTGTTCCTAGGGTATAATTTTTCGCCCTAAAAGACACAACGTGGGGTGTACTTCCCTCCTGAAAATACAAGCCTCCCCAAGTATACAACGAAAACAGAATCACTATGATGCCTGAAACCAACAACACCTAACATATAACACTACCGATCTGATGGTGGCACCCGAACTGTACTATGCATGACCACCAGTCTACCGACTACCAACACAAACAACAATAATCAAACATAGAACATGCACAAGCAATACCACAATCATAGTAATACTGCCACACCAAGTAAATCAAGCCTGCTCAACAATCCCAAGCACCAGATAGATACCCACACACCAGTATAGCGAGTTCCTGGAATTCAACCAAACTCATCTTGGCCACCAAATCAGATGTTGACATAGCTATATTACGGAACCTTGATTCCAACTTTTATTCCAAACACGAACAAAAGAATAGACAAGTAATCACACCCCTAATTACCTACTTGTTGTGGATATGCAAGCCCCACAACATGGTTTCCTATCCAACAAGAAGACCATGAGAATAATGAAAACCCCCTCTCACAAACAATCCTCACGACACAACCCCAAGCCGTCCCCTTGGATTGACCTGTTACATGCAAGACACTCAACCTGGACTGCACAAGGTTGTTAGACACGAATTGTGTACTTGATCACTTGGTCGACGTCTGCACCAAGCAGTTCCCACAAAGTTACAGTCCTTCGACTTGAAGGTCTAGCTGCAGCAAACTCTGACGTCTCCTCCTGATCACGACAAGCACTTCTCCACGCATCACTTGACCACAATTCTCACAATGCGTCCTCTCCACAAGTTGAGTTTGTCTCCTCACTTGCAGAAATCCAATTGTCCTCCTCCTCTCTAGAAGACGCAGATATATAGCAATACCTGTCCATGTTTATCTTCAAGTCTCAAAGATACTCCTTGGATCTGATCAGCACATCATCTCCAAGGTTGTTGCATTAATCCACTCCTCGTTGGATTGTAGGAGATCACAATCTCTCAAAGACGTGTTATCTCCAAATCTGGTAACAAACTCCCAACTAAATTGTTGGCTACACCGTTGCACTCAAGCCCGGCCCATGGCTCGACCATCTCCAGCACTCGAATACCACTGCTCGACCTCTTGGCCCTACCTACAACTTGGATGCCGCTCCTGTGTACCGTGCATGACCGATGAAGACCGAGTATGACCTATCAAAAGCACTGAGAATGGACCAGGTGTACCGATCATTGATGCCGAGCAGGACCGAGACCAATTAATGGTATCGGGTGGTAGCATGATCGGTAGCATATACCAGTACTGAGTAGTAGCATCGCGGTAGCAGTGAGCGGGACTCGGGAGCAAGTGCCGGCAGCAAGTTGCGGCACTGGTGCGCGGTGACCGGTAGCGATTACTTGTAATGTGTAGCGGCAATGGGATGATCGGTAATGAGTACCGGTAATGGGTAGCGGTATCCAGTCCCGTATGGTAGCGGCATTCCAAGATCTGGAGCGATAGAGAATTCTAGCAATGCCCGAGTACTGGTGTTGGAGCGGCATCCAAATACCGGTACTTGGGTCACTCGCTCCCGAGTCCCGCTCTCTGCTACCGCTATGCTGCTACTCAGT
Organism: Piper longum; assembly: GCA_032619315.1. Taxonomy (NCBI): domain Eukaryota; kingdom Viridiplantae; phylum Streptophyta; class Magnoliopsida; order Piperales; family Piperaceae; genus Piper; species Piper longum. Next base: position 3,980 of record JAVDBV010002522.1, read on the forward strand.
CCCGGTATATGCTACTGATCATGCCACCACCCGATACTGGTAATTGGTCTTGGTCATGTTCGGCACCAATGATCGGTACACCTAGTCCATTCTCGGTGCTCCCGATAGGTCATACTCGGTAGGTCTTGATTGGTCATGCACGGTACACATGTTGCTCCTAAACCTCAGTTCACCGCTACAAATCCCGACATGCTCGTGACGCTAGATTAGGCTGCTCGCCCTCCAGCACCCGACTAACGCTCTACCACGAACCAACACCATATGGGGTTTCCTTGGTTTCAAACCCAGCCCATGCTTGGTACACCATAGACCGCCCTAGGGCTGCTCGTCACTACCGTAACCTGACACCATGCTCTGCCACAATGCTTGGTCACTTGACAGCCTCATGCATCACTTGTTTGTCAACCTACAACTTTAATACGGATTAGTGTAGCCAGCTGTTTTCACTACCTAGACAGCTCTAGCTACCCCTCGGAACATGGGAACGCTAAGAACAACCACCAAACCCTAGCTCCCATCCTGTCCTCAAACTCTAGGCTGTATCGGTAGGGATTTGTTCCATTTATTTATATGGGAGGCCTGGATTACCGTTATTGCCTTAATAAAAAACTTATCACCACGAGCATCCTTCCGAATACAATAATCTTCAATCTCATATGCTCAAAGTGAAATAATTTTCTAGCGGTGATTGACTTGAGGACTTAATTTTATTGATTGGTGTAGTTGGTGGAAACGAAGTATTTCGACCAGATCCTTGTTGCTGAGATGGAGGCTGGCACAAAATTATTTACCTACAACTGATGTACTTAAAAGAAGGAATATGTTACTTGATGCTTCTTACTCATTTTGTGTCAAGGATGAACGATTGATATTTTGTTGCACCTTTTGTGGCTTAAGCATATTTTCGTTTAGATAGTTGCTATTATGAGGACTCTGCTTGCTTAGGGCGGGCATTTGTTAGATATAAGCAAGCTGATTTGATTATTTTTGCAGAATGGGATTAGGTTGCTGCAAATCAGCCCATGGAGCTGAATTGAAGGCACCATGCAAAGGGTTTTATGCTATTATATAGGATAAGGGATATTTTTTGATGAACTGCAAGGCTATTGTACAGGATTTTTATGGTGATATTAGATATACGGAAATTTATCTTTTTGAAGAGGTTAAGATAGCTTGTATAAAAAATCTAACCTTGTATTACTATGAAATAACTATACTACCTAACATCCTCACCAAGTGGGCTGCAAAATATCAACCTCTGATAGAGGGCTTTAGCAGGTTACCAACAGTTCTGAATTAAATTAAAATAAAATAATTAATTATTTTGTTTACCATTAAAAATTGGTAAAAAAATTTAACTTCACTACTTTCATTTTAAAACGATAACGACAAACACCTCGATTTACCATTTTGCTAAAGGTGGTTTATTTTTTGTAGTAAAATTTTAGTGTGATTGATCTATATAAATAAAAAATTAATATTATTAGTATATTTAATTAAAATGTTACATTATAATATATTTAAAAAATTAATTTAATGTAAATATATAGTGCAAGTAGAACCTAATTTATGATCTTACCATGAGTTCTATGTAGTGAAAGAGTTAGAGCTCAAACCAAAACTTAATAATTATTAACCATTGAGTGGCGATCAAAACGGTTAGAAATCAGTGGATACGGTAAAGAAAACGGCAAACGATGCAATAATAATAAATAGTACAGAAAATAATAAATAATGATGGTAAATATTTTTGATTGAACCGTAACTACGTTGCGTGCAGCCCTAATCTATGGGCGCAGCCGAGCTTGTTCTCTTCAACCGTTTGAATGGATCAAAATGAAACTTACGTGGAAAAAAAAGTATCATTGGATGCCCTCGAATGGCGCATATTGTGATGAGGGTCCGTGAAATCTTGATTCACTCGTTTTTTTTCCAGGTTTTTCCCTGCCTTGTTAATTCCAAATCATTTGTGTAATTATCGATCAACTGCTACCGTTGCCGCGCACTCACTGCTCATATAAAATAAGGATATTAATTATAGAACGCAACCACACTTTCCTACAACATTCAATTGGGAAGTTAGCCATCACAAAAGCGGCCAGGTTTGGCAAAGAAGACCTATTCGTGGTTATGACTTTTTTAATGTGAGATCCTAAAATTCGGTAGGTGCGGCAAGTATCTTCTACACCCAACCGTCTCCTAGCTTTACTTAAAAATATCAAAATATATAAAACAAAAAATCATCCTTCTTTTTGTATCGTCACAATGAACTGCGCAAAGTAGATGCTTGTATGTACCATTAAGTGTTCAACCTTCAAAAATTGGGCATAGGTTTCAACAGGCCCGCGGGATGAACACCCACGATTCATAATGGTTAAAACCGCGGTACATCAGGCATTGCTTAATTGCTAGAGAACGAAGTTCTTAAATTTGGTATCCACATTACCTCCTAATCGTCTTTGCATACCCAATTATGGCATCCATATTTAGATGCCACTAGTTCTCAATGTTGATACCGAACACGATGCCCACGCTACATAAACCTAAATGGCTGTAAAATGAAAAAAAGGAATAACTAGTTTCTTTCCATCCATCCCGTTGATTTTACCATTTCCATTTTTTTTTCATTTTTTCCCGTCGAGCGACATCGAACTAAAAGGTGGACGGAGTTGAAACACCGATATCCGTGCATAGAAACGTACGTCTGTTACTTGCATGCGGCAATGCCAATTACAGAGCAAATCTACGTTTCATACTTGCGAAAACTAAATCAAGCAGGCGAAACCAATTTACGAACTCAGCTGATTTTATTAAGAAGAAATAATTACTAGGAGGCAAATGAATCCGACATAAAACGAGGTAAAACCACATAATCAAAGTCAGCCTTCCAATCTCCGGCCATTTGAAGTCGGCCGCCGACGGACATCACCTTGCTCGTCTAGACAAGAGCAAACAACCGAAGGGCCAATCAAAGTGCATCAAACAGTATCAACGCAGTCCCCATTTCACGTGTAGTGTAACACCCACCATCGTCACTAAGAGAGATGGGACCAGCCACCATTAAAACTTCCTGCAACTCAACATGAGCAGCAGCGTTCTTTCCATCCCTGAGATCTGTTGCCTAGCAGTCAAAGCTTGCCGTCCTGTTATATGCAAAAATAGAGCCATCCCCTTCTCGACGACGATTCGGCTGCAACAGATCAAGCACACATAATTAATTGGGTATCCAAGCCCCCGGCTTCCCATTATGCCATCGCGACAAACGCCCATCCATGGTTACCAGAACACCAATCAGAAATTCAGCATCAAACTCATTTCCATATCATACACGTCCTTCCCCCGAGTTCGGCCTCCATAGTGCAGCGGCGACTAAAGATACCAGCAAGTTTTCTGCAGCAGAACAGGTGCTTAGAATTGGATAGGATGTCCCAGCTATGCATCAAACCTCTGTTTAACAGTATAACAAACAAACAAATCCATTGGAACTCACCAAAATTATCCACCGGAGAACCAATCTTCAAGAATCTTGCATCAAGCTCTACTCCATGGGCACAGAACAATTGATAGCAAAAAAGAAAAGAAGGAAACGCCAGAACCATGATAATCAGAACAACAAAAAGCACTAACCAAAATGAAATCAGTTCACTGGGGGGACTTACAACATTTCACAGCAAACGAAAACAAAAAAGTAAAAGAAAAAGAGTATGACAACCTTGGATCTACCATTGCCGAAAAAGAACAAGTTAGTCCAGAACAAAAAAAAAAAGGTAAGAAGAAGAAGGAATAGCAAGGAAGAAGGTATGCATGTACACAGAGAAACTTATCAAGCAGGAGAATTTCTTCCATGGAGGCCATGGCACAAGCACCTATTCTGCATCTCCAACCTCCCCATCTCCATCACCGACACTCTTCTCGGAGCAGACATCGCCGGCGCCCTCGTTCTCCGACCCATCCTCGTTGTTGTTGCCCTCCTCCTTGGCCCTGCTCTCGGTCTCCAGCGTCTGCAGACGCCGGCGCAGGTCGGCCAGCTCCGTCTCCATAAGAAAAAGCCTCTCTTTGAGAGTCAGGTTCTCCTCCTCGAGCTGCGAGATGTGCGTGTCCTGGTCGTCCACCCTGTTCTCGAGCAGGTTGGCATGCTCGTCGGGGAAGCTCGGGTACAGCATCTCGAAGCGGCTCACGTCGTGATCAAGCCGCCGCTCCACCTCCAAATGCTCCTCCACATCGCTATCGCTCGATCCGTCTTCGTCCTCGTCCCAGCCGTCATCCTCCCTGTCCTCCCGCAGCTCGTGCTCGTGCCCCGGCGACCTCAATCTGATCAGGCCCTTCATCGTGCCGTAGCCGTCGACACCCCACTCCTCCTTGGCCATGTCCACCAGCACCTCCCGCGACGGCGAGAACATCGGCGTCGGGAGGATCGCCGGCGTGACCGGGCAGGGCGACACCAGCGACGCGATCCCCCCCGACTTCTTCGCGCGGATGATGAACGAGGTCGTGTTCCGCGGCGCATACGGCGCAAACCTCCCACCCCCGCCGCCGCCGCCGAACTTCTTCTTGTTAGGGTAGAACCGACGCGCCTTGGCCCGGTTCTGGGACTGCAGCTCGTGAAGCGTCGGCGGCTTGTAACCGCCCGCCCCGCCGCCGCCGCCGAGTCCAACGGTCGGCGGTCCCGTATCCTTTCTCCTCTTATCTCCGCCCTTCTTCCCCTTCCACCGCCCCTGGGGTTTCGCCCCGGCCAAGAACAAAGGCGGCGGCTGGGCGTTGGGGTTGGGGTACCCGCCCATCGACATCTCCGACGGCACCGATACCGGCACCGGATGCGGCGGCGGCTGTGGCAGCGCGGCCGGCCAGCCTTGGTAGGCGCGATTCATCATCATTTGCGAGGGATCGTTCATCGCCGCTCAAATCCAAAGCCAAAATCAAACCCTAATCGGCGAACCTCTCCCCAAACCAACACCACCACCAAAACCCGAAATTTCCCCCCCAACAGATCCTACACAAACGCAAACGTTTAAAAGAAGAGAAAAGAAAAAAACAAGCTTCCGAGCTGATTCGATGTTGGGGCTGGTTGAAGAAATCCAAAGTTTGGAACCTTTTTCTTTTTTAATTTTTCCGTTAAAGAGATAAAAAAAAAATAAAGGGGGAAGAAGAGATTAAAATTTTTATTGAAGAGAATTGGTGGGAAATGGTTCAGTTGGGAGCCGCTTTTGATTCTTGATCTACGATTTCACAAAGAGATCTACGATTTGGCCTCGAGCTTGACGCTCTTGGCTCAGGAATTTGAGTTTAAGGAAGGCTTTTTTAATTTCAAGAGGCGGAGGTGTATTTAAAGAAGGGGACGGACTAATTGAACGGTTGGATTTGCGGCGAGTACTTTCAGACGGTGGCAACGCAGAAGTCACGTAGGGTGTTTTTGTTGGTGGCGGTTGGGAGTTTTCACGAGGGCTCGTGAGGGCATTTTAGTACTTTCACTTTCCTAGGACAGGTGGATCTAACAGTCCTCACCCTAAAGGAGGCCAGATTTGGGCAATTGGGCCACCTTGGTCTAGGGCGGTGATCCGGTCGATTGCCATTTACGTTGGGATCGGCCCAGTACATTTTTAAAAATTAAAATTTACTTAAAATTAAACCTCACTTAAATGTGGTATTTAAGATATATAATATAAAATATTTTCCCACCTCCAGTAATTAGCTTTAATTATCACACCACATAATAATATAAAAAATATCCTCCTATTTTTTTAGTAAAATGATCTTTCATATATACTTTAACCTCATGTGCTACCATAAAAAAATAAGGAAGCTAATCGAATGAGTCTAGTCAAATTGGCCATACTCAAGTTCGGTTCATTTATTTCAAGTACGAGTCAAATTAAATATAAGTCGAACATGAGCTAACTCAATTATCATTATTATTATTATTATTATTATTATTATATATCGAATATCTTAAAATAAAATTAATTATGAAATTTTATATAATTTAATTTTAATTCAATTCTTTGCCAAATAATTTGTTTAGAAACAAAATTATAGTATTATCATGTAAACCATCATTATAATGTAATAATATTTATTATTTTTTTATATTTTATAAGATGACTGTATAAATATTATACAAACTATTATATTTAATGTAAGTTATCAAAATTCGAATGGAATTAAGCCAAATGGAGGTGCGCTTGTGCTTGTGATCATTTGATTCGAGTCGAGCTTTAATTCGAACGAAATGGAAAGTAAATTTGATCTAGATTGCTATTAACACCTCTAATAAGAAAACATAATGAATTATTTTATTGAAAATAAATATCATTTTAGTGAAATTAAACAAGCCTAGACCAATAGTGCAAAAAATGTGTTCTAGATTGGTTTAATTTGGATTTGTTTTGTTTTCTTATTTCTTTTTTAATAAATAATCAACCCTAAATAATTAGCTCAATGAACAATATAGATTTTATAAACCATCAACTACAAAAATGGGTAAATCGAAATTAGGAGGAGATGCCAAAGGTTATCCTTGGTTAAAGCTAAATGAACTTTCAGCGCTTGAACCAAACATTCAAAAGTATAATTGCATATTAAAACAAGATTAATTAATTTAAAACAAATTAAATATGTGCAAAAATAATATTTAATTTAGCTTGGGTCAATTACAACCAAAGTGTGATATCTCCTAAATTAGACCTTCATCTAATACTTATTAAGATAAAATCTAGTATATTAGTGGCATTGAGTATATATCTTCAATTTAATTAATCATTTTTAAGAAATAACTTAAGCTCAATAGTTTGTATTCATGTTGTTACAAATAGTTTGTATTCATGTTAAGCAATAAATGTTTTATTTTAACATAAGAGTCAACTATTATGTATTAGTTTGATATAGTAATTTTTGAACTAATAACATTCATTACTAACGTTTTCTTCTTATATATGTATGTAAGAACCTTGACAAATGAACACTGTCAATACTATAGATGAGTAGCAATACTACATTGTATACATGTACCTTGACACAAATATGATTTGAAATGTGATGTTTTGATAATATATAGTTGACATGAAACTTTATCATGATATGATATAATTTTTAGTTATGATGGTTACCTAAGATGGGTCAAGACCCAACACAAAGAAAAATGATGTATGTGAATATATATATATATATATATATCGGAAAAGATTTCCTACCACCAGGGCAGGAAATTTTTCCTGCCCCGGCCTCTAATCTAGGCCGTCCATATGATCGGACGGCTTAGATTTGATAATA
>JAVDBV010002523.1:0-11867 GCA_032619315.1 Piper longum
CCGCACGGAATCGGCCGATTCGTGCAACTATGATGAAAACAATATTCATCATAGACTATTGATAAATGCATTGTTATCAGACGAAGGAAGAGCGCGTGCTAATAGTTTGTCACTGTTGAGGACCTACTGAGAGATTGCGCAGGAAGATATGCGAGAGGTGATGAAGTCTCCTTGGTACGTTTAATAAGGACAATATCATTGCAAGAGGAACTTGAATAATTTAATTTAATATCATAAAAAGGTGACAACTTGTTAAACTTACGGAATTACAATATCCCTTCACAAAAACATTACTATTCTATTTTTTCTATTGGCCTCGTCTACCAGAAAAATGGCCACCACGTCCTCGCCGAAAATTTTTATTTCTACACCGAACAGATTCCCTTTCACTGTTGAAGTTGTTTGCAGACATGATATTTCCCTGGAATGATAGTGGCTGCCCTCCTCCAGCCAGGCTAGTCACCATTGGTGCCTCGTTTGGGGGAGGGATTTGTGCTGCAGGCCACATTGGAGAGGGCAACCCCAGTCCCATAGGGAAGGGAAATGGTACTGCAGGTGCTACTCCAAATGGTTGAAATGGAAATTGAGTAGGAAAAGCCCCAAGAGTTGGAAATTGAAGATTGTTCTGATGGTAGTGATGCAATTGATTAATCGGCTGTTGAACCATGGCAATCCCATTACTAGGATGCAGAATTGGACGCTGCATAGGAACACCATTAGGCCATACTCCAACAGGCTGCATAACATGGGGGGATAAATTTCCAGACTCAAAGGATGCCACTTCAGTAGGAGGCATTTGAGGATTGAATGAAACACCAGCCAGGCTCACAGCAGGATTTTCTTGCTGTGTTAAATTGTTTTGCATAGCAGACCTAATATTTCGAGAGCTTTTCCAGGACACAGCCTTACCATAAACCCTCTTAGTAGACTGGTGGTCTTCCTTTTTAAAATTAGCATTAGCTTTTCCTTTCTTTCCCACCCGTTTAGCTTGTCTGTATTCGGCTTCCTTTTCATCATCAGAAAACTCTGCTTCATCTGATATCTCTTCATCATTGTCACCAGAAGCATCATAGCCTTTTCTGTACAAGTCTTGGTTATTCAGGACATGATTGGCAAATTCTGCAACAAAGGATATGAGAATTCCTTCATGAATGTCATCTGGGACTTCCTTCTCTGAGTTATATCTGACAACATAGAAAGGAGACTTAACTGGTCCAAATATTTCATCGATATAACCTAATGGCTGTTTAGATTCCGATACCCAGAGTATCGAACCCTCATTAAGTGGGTCATGCTGCTCTTTCCCCTCCACAATCACTTTGGTACCTACAATCTGCATTACAAAATCCATAGCTCTCAATTGCAAGAAGCCACATTTCATAGCACAAGTAAATTAAACATTTTGCGGAATGAACAGTCGCAATTGAGTATGTTAACTCCAGTTGGAGAAGGTATTTTAGATATTAACAAGTCATGACCAAATAATCAGTACAGTACTATAGTGTAAAGCATTCATTAGACCTGTCTACGCATTGATTTTTTCCATTAGCACTACATAGAATTCGGTGAAAGTGAAGATAACCAGAAGCAACAACAACAATCGGTAGTTCTTTGCAAGATCTTCTAAACGTTTTCTTGCTGCAATAAACCATCTCTAACATAAAATTTAGTATGAATGACTACCTCGGGCTCATGAATAATATAGTATACCGATATTCAACCTAAAATTAGATTTGGCTAAACAAAACCAAGTAGATAAAAATCAAAATTCTATTTAGACGATAAAAGAAAAAAAAAATGAGCCACTTACCGACAAAATAACACCAACTGGTTTCATCTGATGACTTTGTTCAAGAATGACATTGACACAAGGAACAGGTGGTAAAATCTGCAATAAACACTCTCATGAGCCATACTGCTAGTTAAGAAAGAATAAGGCACCATTAAAAACATTAATGAACAGTTGAGCATACACGTTGATATCAGAGAAGCACATTCTATCTCGGTAGAGAACATTGCTACAAAAAAAAATGGCATGATAAAGATTTGAAGAATCACCTCGAGTTCGTTTTTAGATTTAATGGGCACTTTAGAAACTGCTCCTTCCTCGTCATCATCGCTAAAAGCCACCATTGAAGCCTCCAACCCTCCAATCTCGCCTTCCTCCATTTCCGAATCTTTATCAACCTGTCCAATCCCCTCGCTCTCCTCGTTGCCATCATCACTATCTTCCGATTCTTCCTCACTCGTCCCACTACTATCACTACTGTTTTCGTCATCATCCGTCGATCCATCGTCACTAGAGGAAGAGGAGCCATTCTCCATCTCACACAACGCAACTCCCAAGCTCGCCTTCTCCATCTCCTCAACAGGGACCCCCACAGCCTCGCCCTTCACCGAGCAACCAACTTTCCCATCCCCCACCGTATCATGCCCCCCTCCAGACCCGTTCCGGGACTCCCAACCACCATTGCCGCCGGAAAAGGCTTCTCCGCCCACAGCATTCGCGGCGGGGGACGTCGACGGCGGCGTCTCGAAGACCCAGTCCTTGATGGAGTCGAAGTCCGGCAATGGCGAACGGAGGACGGCATCGGAATCAGGCGGAGAGTGGGGAGGGGGTAGAAGGTTGAAGCCGGCCCGGTCAAGGTCGTCCATGGGGGCGGCAGAGTCGCCGAAGAAGATATTCCGGCGAGGCTTCCTCAAACCCTAGCCGCCGGTGGCGGGATAACGTATCACTATAATTGGCGTTTTATAGTCTTATTGTTCACCTATTAGTGGTTTCCTGTTTGAAGTTTCCATATTATGGACCTTTCAGATTTTAATTACTGAAAAGGGCTTTTTGTGTACTTTCGTATGGGCTTTTCAAGGCTGATTATGCACATGGGCTTGATTAGTGAAATAATTTCTAATTATTTTTGTTTTGATTAGTGAAAATTAGATGCTAAACGCGGAACAAATTTTGCTTATATTCATTTTACCTTGATTTTTTTTTGTTTATATCATAAATAATAAATAATATATAAAAGGACAAATATTGCAGTTTACCCATTTAGTTTTTTTTTGTTAAAACAGCTAAGCGACGTTACTCTTATCGAGGTATAATACCATGTATTTTACAAATTCGTCGGGATGATTTTTTTCGCATTTTTTTTAAATGTCTCGTAGCCACTAGCTTCTTTTTTAATTTAGAATTATTATTTCTTCGATGTCCTCGTGTTTAATTAGCTATTTGTAAGAAATAAACTTTTTTTAACACAACTTAAATTTATAAAAATTAGTTTGTTGACAAGGAATGCCATGCAAGAAAGACATGTTTTACATTGAATTATATGAAATAAATGTAAATTGTCAATCACCTGAATTATTTTGTTTGTTATAATAGTGTTAACTATGAGTATGGAATACAAAGGTTTGAGAAAAGAACACCTCAACTATTTAGGCCCATGTTCTTGGAAGAGGGGCGAACAAGAATATACAACCTTTGCCCAAGTCAATAGCCCAATCCGACGCATGTGCATGTCCATCGGACCGTCGCCCGGTTTCACTTCATTATACAATAGTCAGGCTTTTTAAAGTTTTGGACATGCAGACACACCCTTCGGATAGAATTGTCCTTCGTCCCCATCTAATATTTCTCTGTTATAAGGTTGCAAAAATTGGAATTATCCCGTCCTCCCCTGCCCGTCCATACTCGTGTCGGAATCTATTCAAATCGGGTAGAATTGGCTTGAATCGACAACCAATTTTTATAAAGACCGATTTACATACTTTATTGAGGCAGAATCCTTCTGATCCGATTTAAATCGGCTGATTCGAAATTGACTGATTTTTGTAACTATGAGTCCAACCTATTTATTCTTTTTGTTTTTTAAAAGGAGCTTGGCCTGTGCTTTATTTCTATTTCGGTGCCATCTATACTAACAATTTTTTTCCAATAAATGGAAAAGAAATTTGCGGGCTTTATGGGTGAGGAAGGAAGAAAAGGTAGTCATCTCACTTAAAAAAAATAGAGAAGCTACAGATTTAGTTTCCTATCCACTACAACAATATAAAATATTTATCACTCATTGCTGCATAAGCATAACATTGGAAAAAAAAGATAACCATCCCTCTTATTTATTAAATAGAAAGGCTGAACCAACTTAAAGAAAAAAAGAGAGAGTTTAAACCAAGGGTAGTTTTGCCAAATTTTAAGAAACTATTACATTACAAGCAAAATAAGAAACCCATATATAACAGGTTAACAATTTTAATACCTATATGTGCCGATAACCCTTCACTCTCTATCTGTTTAAGTCTCCTGATCTAACGCCAAATTATATTGCAAAAAAAAAAAAGGAAACAAAGCAAAGGAGAAAGAACATAAACAATCCATAATGACGCAAATGAGGCCAAGGAGATGGAAAGGATCTTCAACTGATAGTAAGATATACTCGACATAATTCACCAAAACCTTTGAAAAGCTTAGGCAATCATCTTCTATCGACACCCAACATATGTAGTGTTGTAAACGAGCCTAGCCGAGCCAAATCGAGTATGGATGTTTTTGAATTTGACTTAATTTTTTGTAAATATATTTGAACTTGTTTGAGTGCTTGATGAGTTTTGATATATTATACGTCAAGTCGAGCTCATCTAAAGTACATAGTATTTGAGTTTGAATCCCTATATTTTCGAGCCGAGCTTGAGTACGAATAAATATTTGTGTTTAGCTTTTGTTCGACTTATATATAATCAAAATTTTTTTTCCAACACTATATAAGTTTAATGTGACCTTAATAGTATTAACGAGCCGAGTATTTTTTTCGAATTTGAACACAATGAGCTCGAATTTTTAGCCAAACCGAGTCAAACACTCATTAGCTCAAACTCTTATTTATTATTCAAAGAGCTATTCATTTTGAGCCGAGTATTTTTTCGAATATAAAATTAACGAACACGATTTCAAGCCGAATCGAAGTGAATGCAAAATGCTTGCGAGCAGATTTGACTTGTTTACAACTTTAAACAAGTCATCTTCTATCGACATCCAACATATGATGATTGGGATTGATACAGATAAAAGATGGTTTCATAGAGTTTAAGGAGTTCTCTGATTTTTACAAGGCCATATTTTTTGTCGATATTATAGCTAATAAATAGCTTGTGTTTGATTGTATGAAAAAGATAAAATCGAGTACAATTGTTATAGTACTCATAGTTTCTCTACCTTTAAGAATAATACATTAGGAAACAAACATGTATTTTATTACAAAGCATGATTTGTGAATTTAAATTATATATATGTCCTTCGTTACAATGTTGATTTATTTAATATAATATATATTTTAATTATAATTAATCTCTCTACTAAAGTTAAACCACTCTAATTGAAATAAAATTCCTATGTATAGGTTATATGAATGCAACAGTTATGTCATGATCAAAATAAATATAATTGTCTAAAATACCTATATATAAAGACATGAGTATTTGGCCCTCTCTCATTTTTATATATTTTTATTATACATAATGTTCTTCGTCGACCCTTTGACTATTTAAGCAAAATGTGAAAGATTATCCAGATTTCTCATTCTTTAATCACAAAATCTTGCACATTTTCTTGTTCTTATGCATTATTATTTTTGCATAATATAGAAAGCAATTTAACATCAACCTTTTATGATTTCAAACATTTTGTTTACAAATTGTTAGAAATTTTGATTAAAAACCGCTAACTTTTAAATCAGACCATTCATCTTATCAAACAGGGGTATCCAATTATTTTTAAAAAGGATTAAACTCGTTTATTTACGTTGATCTATCGGCCAAAATCGAAGCTTAATCATAATGGACGATATTTTTTTTAAAACAAAAGAGAGGGGTAAATCGGACATTTAATTAAACCTTTGACAATTTATGCAACATATTACCTTATATCGGAATATTATTAACAGTGAACCCTTATATCGTAAGAAGCCCCAACAGTGTGGATGGTCTCTTTGGTCTTGGTCACCCCTACCACTTTCCTCCTCAACCCTAACCTATCTCCGGCAACTAGGACCGGCGGCGGCGGCGGCGACGTTGGTGGCGACGATAACAGGTGAGATTCGATTCCTTCGAATTCCCGTCCACCACCTTGACGTCATTCGGATTACGCAGCTAGCTCGCTGGAAAAATGTGTTGTTGATTGAAATGGTTGTGGGGATGCAGCTGTTTATGTTGTGTTTATTGGCAGGGATGCCCCTGCGAATCTTTCAAATTGATGGGTGTGCCTCAATCTGATTTGCATTTGGATGTTAGAATTGGGTGTGATTTTGGAGGATTTAGTGTGCGGCCGAGGTTTGTGTGTTAAAATGTGACGTTTGTGTTGGCTCTTTTTTTTCCCGATAGATTGAGTAATGGATTCGCAAGTTCAAATTTGCAAATTTGATGCCTTCTACATCTACTTTTCAACTAGTTTGATTTGAGGGGGATTATTGCATGTGTGTCGTTGAGCCTTGGTTGTTAGAATTTTCTGTTTTTGTTAGCTAATTTTCTTTTTTTTGTTAATAAATCTGATGGCTTGATATCTGATTGTTTTTCCTATTTCTTTTTGTTGATGTAGATGTTAAAAAGTAGTCTGATTTGAGGAAATTGTTGACTGTGTTGGAGTTTGATCATCATAATGGCGTGGTTTCGGGCTGCTGCTTCTGGCGTGGCCAAGCTGGCTGTGAGGAGGACATTAGCACATACATCGTCTTATACTGCCAGAAGAGTTGGCCCCTGTCTGTCTCAAAATCAATACTTGCATTCGACTACATTTCGGTCAAAGGCACAGGGGGCCGCTGCTCCAGTGCCACGGCCGGTGCCTCTCTCAAAGTTAACTGATAATTTCCTGGATGGGACTAGCAGTGTGTATCTGGAGGAGCTACAGAGGGCGTGGGAAGCGGATCCCAGCAGTGTGGATGAATCATGGGACAACTTTTTCAAGAATTTTGTTGGCCAAGCTGCCACTTCGCCTGGCATTTCTGGGCAGACAATTCAAGAAAGTATGCGGCTGTTGCTGCTTGTGAGGGCTTACCAGGTGAATGGGCATCTGAAGGCAAAATTGGACCCTTTAGGCTTGGAGCAGCGTGAGATCCCTGATGATCTTGATCCAGGGCTTTTTGGATTCACTGATGCTGACCTTGATAGAGAGTTCTTCCTTGGAGTGTGGAGTATGTCAGGGTTTTTGTCTGAAAATCGACCTGTTCAGACCCTTAGGGCCATTCTCACTCGTCTTGAGCAAGCTTATTGTGGAAGCATTGGTTATGAGTACATGCACATTGCTGATCGTGATCAGTGTAATTGGTTGAGAGACGAAATAGAAACTGTGAACCCTAGAAGGTATGATCCTGAACGCAAGGTAGTGATTCTTGATAGGCTTGCTTGGAGTACACACTTTGAGAATTTCTTGGCTACAAGATGGACCACTGCTAAGAGATTTGGCCTTGAAGGAGGGGAGACTTTAATTCCAGGTATGAAAGAGATGTTTGACAGGGCTGCAGATCTTGGTGTTGAAACTATAGTTATTGGAATGCCGCATAGGGGTAGATTAAATGTGTTGGCTAATGTTGTTCGGAAACCTCTATCACAAATTTTCAGCGAATTCAGTGGGGGAACAAAACCTGGTGATGGGGAGTTGTACACAGGTACTGGTGATGTAAAATATCATCTTGGGACTTCTTATGACAGACCCACTCGTGGTGGTAAGAGAATTCACTTGTCATTGCTTGCAAATCCCAGTCACTTGGAAGCTGTTGATCCAGTTGTCGTGGGAAAAACCCGAGCAAAACAATATTATTCCAGTGATGAAGATAGAACAAAAAACATGGCTATTTTGATGCATGGAGATGGAAGTTTTGCAGGTCAAGGTGTAGTGTACGAGACACTTCATTTAAGTGCTCTTCCCAATTATACCACTGGTGGAACCATTCACATTGTGGTCAATAATCAAGTGGCATTCACGACTGATCCACAGTCTGGAAGATCTTCGCAGTATTGCACTGATGTAGCTAAGGCTTTGAATGCTCCTATTTTCCATGTAAATGGAGATGATGTGGAAGCAGTAGTGCGTGCTTGTGAGCTTGCTGTAGAGTGGCGTCAGACCTTCCACTCCGATGTAGTGATTGATATCATTTGTTACCGCCGTTTTGGTCACAATGAGATTGACGAACCATCTTTTACACAGCCAAAAATGTATCAGGTGCATTTTTAGCTTCTACTTATAAACCAGTTTATTTTATTGTTTACTTCTAACAGCAAAAAAACATGCTTGTGCTCATACATCCCTGATATGGATTGTGCCTGACCAGTATTCAAGCTGTAACAGGTTATTCGGAATCACCCTAGATCTCTTGACGTCTATCAAAACCAACTTCTGGAGTCAGGACGGATTTCAAAGGAAGATATCCAGAAAATAGATGACAAGGTTAATCGAATTCTGAATGAAGAGTATGAGAGAAGTAAAGACTATGTTCCTAAAAGAAGGGATTGGCTTTCTGCCTACTGGTCTGGATTCAAATCTCCAGAGCAGCTTTCTCGTATTCGAAACACGGGGTAAATGAAGGTCACATAGTTTCTTTTAAAAGTATTAACGCTTTCTACTTATTGATTGCTGATGGATTCCTGTATATTTTTTTAGAGTCAAACCAGAAATTTTGAAGAATGTTGGGAAGGCTATTACGACACTTCCTGAAAATTTCAAGGCTCACAAAGGGGTGAAGAGAATTTATGACCAAAGGAGGCTGATGATTGAAACAGGAGAAGGCATTGACTGGGCTGTTGGCGAGGCACTAGCCTTTGCTACGCTGTTAGTTGAAGGCAATCATGTGAGATTAAGTGGCCAGGATGTTGAGAGGGGTACATTTAGTCATCGACATGCTATTATTCATGATCAGGAAACAGGGGAGCAGTATTGTCCATTGGATCACATTCTCTTAAACCAAAATGAGGAAATGTTCACTGTCAGCAATAGGTGGGTTCTTCTATCGATCAGGAAAGCAGCTGCAAAACCTTTCGTGGCCACTAGACCATCTGGTATCGCATTCTTTCCTTGTTGGCTTGAGACTTGAAGAGTGTGCTAGTCTCTAGGGGACTAGTCACACATGCTTCTCCTTGCTGGCTTCAGGAATAAATGTGATGTTGTGAATAAGTGGTCTGGATTACATATTACTGTTTGTCATACATTTTACCTAAATGTGCCTAGTGCTTTTTGTATATTATTTACTTACTGTTTTTTCATTTCTTGTTTCTTTCGTTTCTGCATAATGAATGGACTGAGTATTTTCTGTTTTGGCAGTTCACTTTCGGAGTTTGGGGTGCTTGGATTTGAATTGGGCTATTCTATGGAAAATCCAAATTCATTGGTTCTTTGGGAAGCTCAGTTTGGTGATTTTGCAAATGGGGCTCAGGTTATGTTTGACCAGTTTATAAGTAGTGGAGAATCAAAATGGCTTCGTCAATCTGGGCTTGTTTTGCTGCTTCCGCATGGCTATGATGGCCAGGGTCCTGAACATTCTAGTGCAAGGCTGGAGCGTTTCCTTCAGGTGATTTTTTTTTTTCCAATGATCAACAGAGTAATAAATTATTTGTCGTCCAGTTAGTACTCAAGATAAGATTTGCACGTAGGCTTTTGTTCTTCAATCTGAAGACTGTTGATTACCTTTTTTATTTTAACCTGTTCTTTTGCACAAATAATTGGCAATTATGATTTTTTGAAATTGCTACTAGCATATTAAGATAACAACATAACCTATGACAGTTGGAAACAGTGATTTTTGGCTAAAAGTGTACTTATGAAGAACCTCATCTTCTGTGAATTGTAGCATTCTTGGGCTGAAAGGCTTAACGATAATGTATTGGAAGTGGCTGTCTTATAATAGTAAGGATTGTAAAAGACAACACAGTGCCTTAATAGCTGTTTATTAGTTTGAAATGCTTGGAGATTGCTAATGACTATGCGTTTGAACTGCTTTAAAGCATGCATCCTTTCGTTCAATTAATCTATTAATTGTTTTTATTTAGTTATGACATAGTTGAATCTAAATTTGAAAAGCATTGCAACTAACAATGATTATCTCTGCCTGATTTCAAGTTTGGTTTTTCTTTTGATGCCCATTCTTACTATAGAATATTGGTCATTTATCTTGTAATGGGTGGTGAACAATGTGCTGGAAATGATATTGATATGGTTAAGTGGCAGTTTTCTGATTCCAATGGGCGCATTTAATGATCGCTAGCTCTTTTAATTAGATACTGGACATACAGAGCTGAAAACTACAAAGAACAATGGATCCCCACTCTATTTTTGCTTACTATTATGTTGCATGTTTGTTATTATTTTGCATGAACGGCATATATAAAGAACTTTAAGACCCATTATTACATATTTAAACATTTGGCAGTTTAAGGTGTGTCATCTTTTCTTTGATATGAGAAACATATGTCAACTGTGATTTATCCAACTCCAAATTTTCAAAGAAGTAGATGGAATTTTTTATTTCTTTCTTTTTTAAAATTGCTTTATATGATGTAGATGAGTGATGATAGTCCATATGTTGTGCCTGAGATGGACTCTACACTTTGCAAGCAGATTCAAGAGTGCAATTGGCAAGTTGTCAATGTGACAACACCTGCTAACTACTTTCATGTATTGAGGCGGCAGGTAAGGACAGTTTAATCTATAAATCTCCTATAATTCACAATCTATGAAAAGATTCTTACCCCATCCTTCTTTTTGTTAGATACATAGGGAATTTCGGAAACCGATGGTTGTAATGTCTCCTAAAAATCTGCTTCGCCATAAGGACTGCAAATCAAATCTGTCTGAATTTGATGATGTACAAGGCCATCCAGGATTTGACAAGCAAGGAACTCGCTTTAAAAGGTTGATCAAAGACCAGAATGACCACTCTGATCTTGAGGATGGTATTAGGCGTCTGATTCTCTGCTCTGGAAAGGTAAGCTTCCTTTGCCTTTAATATCAAGAGACATTATTTTCATCATAGCATGGAGTTATTTAATTTTGCTTGTTTAAATTTCTTTTTTACCAATTTACAAGATTTATTATGAGCTTGACGAAGAGAGGAAGAAGGTTGGTGCAAAGGACGTTGCTATCTGTAGAGTTGAACAGCTTTGCCCTTTCCCCTATGACCTTATCCAGAGGGAGTTGAAACGATATCCTAGTAAGTTTAGATAACTTTAACACTTTTCTTCCTGACAGTCAGGATAGATACTTGTGTTCCTGATTCACAGTTAATCTTGCTGCAAACTCCAATTATCATTGGTTATCAGCTGCTTTTGTGTGTGTGTGTGTTATATAGCATTCTATATTTGGGATTATAAGGTCTTAATGAATATGAAATTGCAAACACCAAAACTTCCATTTTGTATCAAATATCTATAGAGACAACTCAGTCATTAGGCTAGAGACATGCTAATGGATACCAACGTGAACAACTCTTTTTCCTTTACACTTACTCTTGTAATACGTAGTATGATATTTTTTAGGGAGAAGTGATTTCCTTTTTTATTATACATAATCTGGTAGGAAAATTTTTTTTTGTTAAAAAACTCCTCTTTTTGCAGATGCAGAGATTGTTTGGTGCCAAGAGGAACCCATGAACATGGGAGCTTACACTTACATTTCACCTCGTCTGTACACAGCAATGAGATCACTAGGGCGTGGAACATATGAAGATATCAAATATATTGGACGGGGACCATCGGCGGCTACTGCTACCGGTTTCTATCAAGTTCACTTGCAAGAGCAGGCTGAGCTTATGCAGAATGCGATGCAGCAGGATACCATCAAGTTTCCATATTAACACTTCGATCTGGGGGGTGGGGGGTGGGGGGGGGGGGGG
>JAVDBV010002524.1:0-13702 GCA_032619315.1 Piper longum
CGCTCAATCCTAAAGGTTCTCATATATATATATATATATATATATGAGAACCTTTAGGATTGAGCGTTGTCGGGACTGCCGTGGAGTAGTAATGAAATTGTGCACACATGTACCTGTTGAATGTAAGTGATGATGATGAGTGTTGAATTGTTTTGAATGATGGAATTTGAATGTCATTCTGTGAATTGATATAAATGTTTTCCATGTGGATGAAGATTGTGAATAGAAAAGAACAAGTTGAGCAATGAAGTCTATACTTGGCTCAGAAGGTTGAAGAAAGTGATGATAATTGAAAAAATGAGAGAAATGTCGTGTTTTGATTGTGTTTTATGTTTTTATTGATATAAATATATATTGCTTGCTTTTGAAAAGGTGGGTCCCCCCTTATTGCACTTTACGGGAGACTCTGTTCGTTTTGTTTTAAAAATAGTTGTTTTCTTTAAACTTTTCACTTGTTTGGTTTGTTTTATACTTGATTGCATATCATAGCATGCATCTTAAACAATGTTAGAACTTAAGCATCTCATCCATGCATTGCATGCTTGTATCACCATCTTGAGACGCCGAGGGTAGCCAAATCAAGTAGATTAGCAAACGGTTCGGTCGCCGGTAGTATCTCATCCATGCATTGTATGCTTGCATCACCATCCATGAGTGAACCAAAACATAGTGTTACAACATTATCCCTTATGTGAACTTTAGGCTATGATGTATGATAAGATCAAGTGTTGATTGAGACCTTACTTAGCATGAAGTATGTTGAGCGCTATCCAATGTTATTTTATTAAACTAACTTTCTGTGGAGAGTAGTTAATTCTAGACTATTAACTAACGACCTTTGCAGGGTTTATTTAAGCCCCAGAGTCCTACGACTGAAGTTGGAGCACTTAAGACACATAACTGTATTTGGTTGCAACTGCATGTGTGTTGAAGTAACGTGGATGGAGGAACTTACAGCTCATACCTTGTGAAGATCTACGTGAAGACCAAGTGTTAGGGTTTGATGCCCTGGCACTTGAAGAATGCCACTTTGCTTTAATTTCTATTGTAGGGTATGTGGAACAAGTAGCCACGATCCAGTATTTACTTTACTTCAATTTTTGCATCATTATTAAGAATAAGAATACCTAACTTCAAGCTTGTAACTAACTATAAGAACCAGATCATGCATTCACATTTCTTCAAGCTCAACCTCTTAATTGTAGCGGGGGTGCACCTCTTTTGTAGTTCAGAGTGATCATGTATATTATATAAATTCACCTTCTTAGTTATCAAGGATGTGCTACATCTCTTGCGACTCAAGAGTATTCATGCTAGGAACTCCCCTTAGAGTTAAGAACATTCTTATGATGATATGATTTCAATATGCATTGTATGAGAAAATAGTAAGGCATCTGTCTTAAGCTTCCTTGAGGGTTAAGATCCACTTTCATAAGATTTGTACGAGAGTAATCTAATGAATAACCTTTTCGAATTATAACATTGTATTTTGGTCCATCCTTAAACCGAAAAATGGTGTGTTATAGATTTGAAGCCATGACCTTCTATCGTAAAAAATATATTTATTATTTTTTTAAGAAATTGAGGTTAGTGAGATTTGAACACGTGACCCTCTATAGACTGTATTTTTATAATATTTTAAAAAAATTTCTTATATTTTGATTAGTTGATTCTCTTATTTTTAATCTTAGGCCGGTAATGAGTTCTCCTTTTATTATTAAGAATAGATTAGAATAGATTCCTCAGACTTTGATTTGTGACAAAATTGGATGCATTTTCACTAACAGTTGAAATAATCACACGCTAGAAAAATCACAGAATTAATAAAGGTTACATAATCTACTCTTCCAATATACATTCCTTTTGCCTAGAAAACGATACACCTTCTTTTTATCCATTCGCTTAAATATTGCATTATATACATTAGTTTACCTAGTAGTAAAACGTAAAAATGCAATGAATCAACACAAGGAAGGGATACTCCCACATTTGATGAATTGATCCCCTTTGAGGCTGTAAACAGATTCAACATCAGATAAATAGAATGTCCCTTAAATGATGAATTTAATCATGACTCATGAGTGGGTTGTTTATAAGGCAAATCAATCTGAGTTTCACTTAGTTCAAACTTATTTTATTTGATCTTGACTTTGAGTTGAACCTCTAATATTCTTAGAACTAGCTCAATTTGTATTTTATAAATATAATATTTTGAGCTTTTTACTAAAAAAGGAAAAAAATCGATATTAGTAATGGGAAAATTATGCATCATTACTACGAAAGGGAAATTTTTTTCATGATGCAAAAGTATCCTCCAATATATAAATAAGTAATATATATATCCGAAGGCCAAGGGTGTCACAACCATCCCTAGTGGTTTTGACTGCCATTATAGCGTGCAATAATGTGTTTATTTTTTAAAAGTTTAATCCCCTAAGGGTACTTAAGATAATTTATATTTTTTCTTTTCTCTGATACCGCTTGTCAATATAAAAAATAATTCTCCCTTTTCTACTTAAAAAGTCTAATTTTTTATATAATTTTACACTAAACTTATTTAATCCGTAATCGTCGATTTAAATAAAGAGCCCTAAACTTCCTTGGTTGATGACCCACTCTTACTCGCGTAAAGCCGCACGTGCCTCCTTTTCCTCTCTTTTCTCCCCTACCCCTCCCCCTCCCTCGACTCCGCAACTGTGGAGCAATTGGCAATGGCGACGCTTGCCCGCCTTTCCCGCAAAACCCTAGCCCTAACCCGATCCCTCTCCACCCCAATCCCCTTACACCGCCACTACTCTGCCGAGGCGGCGGTGCAGCCGTCGTCCTCCTCGCCGCCGCCGCCGCCGCCCACCACCGGCGATCGGGTGAAGTGGGACTACAGGGGGCAGAGGCAGATCATCCCCCTGGGCCAGTGGTTGCCCAAGATTGCGGTCGATGCGTACGTTGCGCCGAATGTGGTGCTCGCCGGCCAGGTCGCAGTCTGCGACGGCGCCTCCGTCTGGAGTGGCTCCGTCCTCCGCGGCGATCTCAACAAGATCACGGTTGGGTTCTGCTCCAATGTCCAGGAGCGATGCGTTCTGCACGCCGCCTGGTCGTCCCCCACAGGTTTGATGTTGAGGATTTCTTGATTATACCTTCTGAATATTTATGATTTGTGCGAGAGAAGAGGTAGGAGAGAAGAGGTAGGAATTGGGATCAATTCAATCTTTTTTTGTATTTTTAGTGTTATCCATTAGATTCTTACGTTATTTGGAAATTTTATCAGAATTAATAGGGTTCTCTTTTTACTAGCTTAAATATGCTTCAACCATATCATATTAAAGTCTTCATCTAGTTAGTGGAATTGATAAGTAGAAGAAAAAAAGTTCTGGTTGGTGTAAGTGAAAGTAGAGCAAAAAAAATTTTGAGGTAAAACATACAAATGCTAAACTTTGGACTCTGACCTTGTGTTATATGGCAATGACATTTATGGCTTCCTGGCTTCTTCAATATGTTGAGAGTTAATTTCCTTACATGCCTAATTCAGGGAACTAGTGACTGTGGTCTTATCTTGATCACAATAAATTTGGAGACAAAAACAAGCAAAATGTTTTTTTTGGGAAGTTTGATTGCGTGTAATTTTATGAGATTTCTAATTGTTTGTGTAAGATCTTATAAATTAGTGTAAATTTATGATTCGTGTTGTATGTAAATTAGTATTGGTATTATATTAAATATTGATTACATGTTCAGTAATTCTATTTCATTTATTACACCTATGTTTGATAAATTGATAGCATATAATTATAATGTAATTAATTATTACTTGCCAACTTTTACTTGTTGAATTCTAAATCTTCCTATTTGATAAAAATTAAAAATAAAATTAACAAACTAGTGCGTGCATGAATAGTCGGGTCATGTATATTATATTTGGACTATATATGAGAGAAAATGCCGAAGTTGGTAATGACAATTATAGTACTTGTTAGTTCTGCTGATTCAGGTTTGCTATTAATTAACCGATTAATATTTCTCTTCTTGATTTTAGACAATATAGATTAGTATTAACATTATAAATTAAGACAAGAGGTTTATTTGGGAATAATATAATAATTGATTATATATAATATCTCATACAATGTACAGTTTAAATTAATTGTTGTGATATTAGTTGCTCTATTATATTGTATATATAGTGCAACCATTATATAAGTATTAAACTTTTAGAATGTTATTAAATAAATAAGGCATTAGTTTTGTGTCGTGTTAATTTATCAACTTATAGTTATTTTTTGCTATGGGAATGGTAAATTAATTGTAGTATATGCATAAATTAATGATAAGTACTTAGGGGAGATTAATAGATATGATTATACTTATTTTTAACCAAATTAATAAGTTATCATGTGGCTTACAATTCTAATTATTTTATATGGTTGATGAGGTATAAACTTTATTATTAATTTATGAGTTAGAATATGGATAGCTTACCTGGTAGTATATTTTAATCATTTGAGAAATTATCAATTGTTTACCCATTTTTATACTTTGTTCACCATTATATATTATTAATTATTAATTTTTAGGTTGATAAATATTGACATCCTTACGGCTCTAAGTAGTTGTTGGCATGTTTTAATTTATGATTAATGATTTGGTGTGACCATATAAATTTAGCTAGTGTCAAAGTAATTAAATATTAAATTATTATTGTTCACTAATAAGTAATTAACCAAATGATTAATTAATTATTTTGGGATATATTTTATTGTTGTTTTTTTTTGTACTTAGTTAAGTGTCGTATATCATATCATTTCATGTATTAAAAGGAATTATACATGTTAACGTATAAACTATTTAGGGATCTCAGATTAGGATTTTTGTTGCGATTATAGTACATCATACTTTCTGGCAGCCCTGCTCAGCTTGATCTCAGATTTGACCACTATGCACCAAGCACAACTGGGGTCAAGGATTTGACTCAATTAGGCACATGGTTGCACTCTTAAAATTTTTTCGAAAAATAAAATACCTCCTCCCCCGTCGAAAGTGGTAATAGGGCACGATAACGCAAGATGACTCATTATACACTTATGATACCGGGAGGGTGAGCCAATGTTAAATATCGGTAACTATATGGGATTGTAACTAGATGGGGCCGGCCACCCCCTCCCGACATAATTAGAGATTAGGCTCATAATCACTAAAAGACTCGATTAATGATATTGTGGAATATATTGACTTGTTTCTTGTAATTATATGGCTTAATGTTTTTACCATGAACGCGGAATTATCTTCGTAGGTGTAAGCATGGATAAATGGGTTAGAGTCGGGATAGCTGGAGGACTTTACTATTAAACTGTTGATTTTCATTATTTTAGTTGGTATTATATCTCTAGTCTGTTTGAATGGCAATATCATTTCAGTTCGTTACATTGATCATAGTTGATTTCGAACATTGGTTATCTTATATTTTATTTAATGGCATGAGTTAGATTTGAATTTTAACTGATTCTTTATGTATAAATTTAATTGATATTTTGCAAAAAAAAAAAATTAAGTCATGAGTTTATTTACGATGCTAATAAATTAATAAAAATTTAATTTATGAGGCTTAGTTTTCTATTGTAACATTTGGCTCATGTTTTAGAATGGGCGGGTAGACTCATTAACCAACTATAGAAATTTTGGGGATGAAATTTTTTAGAAGTGGGTGGAATATAAGATTCTTATAATAGTTATAATAGTTAGTCTCATAATTAATACTTATTATGATAATATCCTGCTAGTTGGGATGTGTCACAGATCTTCAACTTCGGTTAACTACTTTTAAAAAAATAACTTGGCCCATCAATTTTCCCGTGGGCAGGGTTGTTACATAGTCGATATACTAAAAGTTTATATGTATGCCTATTAGATACATTAGTATATGATATAATAATAATACTTTAAACTTATGAGATAGCTAATGAGTGACAATTTTACATTGCTTACTATTGTGAATACCTGTCCTGTTCATCGACTATATATCAATAAATTTTTTTCATTGTCAATACCTTACTGTTCTTGTTCTATTTGTTTTGTTCAAGTGATTAATTTGATTTTGATTACTGCCTCAAATAAATGCAGCCAATAGTGCTTCTCCTATAATTTTCCAATTCAGATTGTAGGATCAAACATGTACTATGTGTACTTGCCAAGGTAATAATATTGAGGTGATATTGCATGTGGTTTTAGTTAGAGACAAATGATATGTAGCTTTTCATTTTTTTAGTAAATATAAGTGATTGCATGTGCCACAAGTTGTCTTCAATGAAGTTTTGGACATTGGTGTACTTGGTACTTCTTATGGGAAGCATACTTAAGTTCAGTCGCAAATGGAAGGTTGCTAATGATGCATGCCAACACATTTTTCCTCATCTCATCAGTCTTGTTGAGTGAGGTAATTTTGAACTTGACTGTTGATATGGCCAGATAAACTGTAGGGAAGGGATCCATAATCCTGCCGCAAATCATTTGGTATCAGTTGGCTAATGATGATAGTTAGCCTAGCCAGATGAATCCAAGTTTGACTTAGCTAGTGCTGAATTTGTCTCAACTCCTAAGACGATTAATAATGACTATTGTTAATGAAATGTCGTGCAAAATGTAGTACTTTGTCTAAGGTATTATATCATTGTGTCATTTGTAACTAATAATTAGTTGAGCCAGATTCTGTCTGCCAGATGCGAATGAGTTAACTAACTAGATCTGTCACCTGCTTGAACTTGGCTGATGGCTCTGAACTGTGCCTCATCAAGATTGATCCAAATTAGTTTTGTTCTGTTTTGCTACTGCCTAATGAAATGTCGTTAAGATCTACTGCCTAGTGAAATGTCGTCAAGATTGAGGCAAATAGGTTCTGCTCAGTTTTACTGCTGCTCTGAAAGAGACCAACTATTAGATATTTCTTTTCATAATTTGTTTTCTAGTCTATCATTAACTGTTCCACGTCAGGAACAAGAAATTATAGGGATTGATTGTGGTCTTAACAATGTGTTGTGGGTCATGTGGCTTTATTGTCATGCTTGTGAGACACTTATTCACTGCTAATTGCATCTGGTTTTTAATATTCTTTGTTGCTGGTAAATTGTACTTACTTTTCCTACAAAAAAATGTTTTTTTTTTTTTAAATCTTCATGCATTTGATTTATGTAGAACATCAAACTCGTAGGATGGGAGATATAGCTTCCCTAATGGGAGGGGTTCTGGTTTAATAATACGTTTGGCCTTTCCTGTGGGAGGGGGGCCAGTTTTGACTAAAGTTTAAAGCAATAAGTTGAAGAAAAAAAGATGATTCTTACATCATGCCTTATTCAGATATGACTTAGTTTTGTAGCAACCATTCTTAAAAAACATAAAACTTTGTTGAAATTTCAACTGAAAAATTAGTGTCTGTTAATCACGACAGGTCTTCCTGCGGAGACATCTATTGAGAGGTTTGTGACCATAGGAGCTTATTGTCTGCTAAGATCTTGTACCATTGAACCTGAGTGTATCATTGGACAGCACACTATCTTGATGGAGGGCTCACTAGTCGAGACCCACTCTATTCTCGAAGCTGGATCTGTTCTTCCTCCAGGTAGGCGAATTCCATCGGGGGAACTTTGGGCTGGAAACCCGGCAAGGTTTGTTCGAAGTCTAACTCACGAAGAGATCATAGAGATTCCAAAACTAGCTGTTGCCATTAATGACTTGAGCAAGAGCCACTTTTCAGAGTTTCTTCCTTACTCCACAGTATATTTGGAGGTAGAGAAACTAAAGAAATCTCTTGGAATATCTCTTTGAGGAACTGTTCTCTGCACTCAAATGTTACTTGGTGGTTTCTCATATCAAATAAAGAACGCTCGAGTTTTGTATCTGTATGCCTCTTCAGAGTTATTTGTGTAAGAAATAAGATGGATTTATTTATTTGTTATGAGGGGCGACCACGTTTCTTGTGGTACATATCGCCCAGGAACCTCAAAAGGGCAAAAATATGGTGATTTATCTTTCCCCATTTCTACTTCGGGAATTATCTTGTTACTAATTGTTGGCTTACGCAGAATGTTTCCTTAGATATTAGACTGGTGATGAAGAAATTCTATGTAGTGTTATATCAGTTTTTTTTGGTTGAGAAAGATTAACATTAAGACAGCAAAATTCAAGATCCCCTTAATTTGCAAGTCATGGGAAATATATTTCAGAGATCGCTTAATCTGGCATTCTTCTGCATTTGACAGTGTTTAGAGCTTTGAGCTCTGCATGGCCTTCAATTAAGCTTCGTGTGGCCTGAAATATGACCATTACTAGAGAAAGAACAAAACCATTACTATAGAAGATTATAGAACCAGTAGCAGCGAACCTCCCAACGTCTAGAGTTATTTTCAGAGCAAAAGCTGCCATCTACATTAATATAACTAGCTAGAGACCTGCCCAATGCACGGGTACATTTTGAAGCTTAGTAATAATATAATATATATCAACAATATACTAAAGTAATTTAAAAAAATATTATTAATTTAAACGAGTTAAGTGCTTTAATATAAGGGGGTTGATAGCTGGAAGACTGAACATTAGAAAGATCATTTTGTTTCTAAGAGTGACTCGCACCTCCCCCTAGACGAAGTGAGGAAGCATAATAAATAAGAAGTTATCTTACAAATCTAAAGCTCAACATGATTTGGTATACGATTTGAAGCTCGACTCAAAGTCAAATGAGATGGGTCTCTGCTTGTGCACAGTTGACTTAAAAACACCGTGAAGCTTGATATAACAACAATTTTAAATAAAAGTGTACATGAATTTTTTCATAATTATGTACATTTGTGATGTCTTATTTTAAAATTAAATTTTAGTATAAATTATACAAACAAAGATCATTTGTAAACACAATCAAGCTAGCTCGAGCTTGGCTATAAATTGAATCATGACTTGATTTAAATCGGTATTGAATAATCATCTGAGTAATCAATTATCCCATATCATAATTTAAGAATCTAATATTTTCTAAAAGGAACTAATAATATTAAAACTCTTATTGCCTAATTCTCGTGCATGACAAATTAAATTTCATCGTCATTCAAAAAAGATTTAATCATAACAAAGAAAAGATAACTATTAATTGGCTCAGCTCGAACTCAGTGGAACAAACTAATTTTGAGCTAGGCAAAACTTGGCTTGTCCCGGGAAAGTACAACCCTAAAACAAAGCTGCACAATTTCCGCTAGAGAGTAGTAGAATTCATCTGTCCCAAATGATTTAAGTCACAGCAGATTAGTCACAGTAGATTTCATCTGCTAAAACCATAAACTTGAAGACTAAATATCTACAATTTACATTGAACTTAAAAAGATCCAAACATTGTTTTATCAGCTGCATACCATTGCTTAATTGAAAATTCGATGATCTCTTCCCTTAGTCAGCAAAGATCAGGCCTCTTGAAACATCATTCGCTCTTTTATAATTAACCTCCTTGATCCTTCCAGGCTGGCCAAAAAACAAACAAGCAATAGGATGGTCAACAAAAATATGCGAAATAGAGAAATGCAAACATTTATAAAGAAGGTGGACTATAAACAGGCTCAGTTTGTGCACCTGCAATGTCGAAGGTCAAGTCGCAGGGCACAACACCTACTCCTGCAGACACCAAATTGGTATTCTCCAACTGGTTCTCCCTCTCTGTAGAAGGGAGACTGCTGGTTGACATGCAATTGGAAACTTGTGAATAAGACTTTCCGATACAAAAATCGCTGCCACTACCCGAACTAGTAAAGCATTTAGGGTGATTCAAATGGTGAGCCATAGAAATTGTTTCTGCCTTCACCACGTGCACTGCATTGATGTCCAAACTAGGGTTTGACAATGACAGAAGAGAGGGAGCACAGTTTGAGTCTGAAGATGTGATTCTGTTGGGATGAGGCTGATAGCTACTGCTTAGTCTTTGGTTGCCGACTGGTGCTAAGAAGAAGAGGTTCCAGGCCAGACAACATTTTGCCTATTTCCTGTCCATGTCAGCGGTCTCAACGAGAATCCACTGCCTACCGAAAATCAGAAGCACAAATCAAAATGAATTTCTTGTTGTATAATAAGCAGGTAGTTCCTATCAAGAAAACACCATTCATAAATTTGGACTCAAAATTATTCACGTCGATTAAAATATCGTACACAACTCAGACAACTTATGTTATATCCTAATTTCTTTAATGTTTCATTTCACTAGCTCAGACAGATATTAGACCATGATGATCATCTTAAGCAATAGAAGCAACTTAAATGTGCTCACCTGGATAGTGGCCATCGAAAAATGAGGCCGAATTAACAGACTCGGCATCAGGCTGAACTTTTCTCCTGCATCTGTTGTGTCCATGATGACGCTTTCTGCAACTTCGCTTTAACTCATCAAAGGTCTTTAACAAATGAAATCTGCTAGAAAATGCCCCCAATCAACAGTCAACTTATAACAGTAACCAATAATTAGTATTCTATCAGCACAAAAAATATATCAGCAAATCCATTGTTAGATAAACTATGGGAGTTGAATACTTTTCATGATCCTAACCTAAGAGTAGCCAAATATAATTAATATAATGGTCCATACAATCACAGATTTGTGCCATGTTTTAGACAAGCACATAAATTCTGTTTCTGTCATGTGTCAAAGTATTATGTTGTGTTACGGTTTCTTGATGAAGCAAACACTGGCATGTCCAAAATCCCATGCAATTTTTTTAAAGACAGGTTATGACATTCAAATCTACTACTACTTCCACCTGATACCGGAAAGGAACCAGGAACATTGATTCCAAACTAGGATCCATGTGATTACAAATGACAGAATTTAGATGGCCAAATGCCATTTCTGATGCCAACCCTCCTTTGTCCCGGCTTGGGAGCATTGGCAGAGTTAAAAAAAAATTAAATATAAGTTGCATCAAATTTGTATCACATAAAAATCGAAATACAAACATTAAACTTTACTCTAAATGAAAAAGAAAGATCTTCCAAAGATGAACCAGCTAATGGTTATGAAAAGTGAAATGGCACAAACTACTATTTATGCCGTCAAAGCAGCCGGTGGCTTGATTTAGTCAATGCATGAATCATAACAAAGAAGGTATTCTTCTCACAGTTGCATCATAGGAAGGGGCATAGCAAGTGCTAGTGTTCCTTCCCTACCAGCTTGAATTTTAAAGAGAAGTTTGGCTGTTTGGGGCCTAATAAATTCCAGATAGATTCTGGCCTATAAATCTGACAGATTAACTTGTGTTAGCTCCAGGGTGTTTTCATGGCAATGCTCACAAAAAATTTACAGCATAAATGTTACCTGCCTAAAAAGGCTCCCAAGAATTCGATATCTAATAGCACATACATCCAACAGATCAATCAATAAATGTGTTTAATAGGAAGAAGATATATGTCTGAACCCAAAGCATCATATGAAATAAAATCTTATTATCCAGAGTGTAATTAATTTAAAGTGAATTTACAGAACCATAAGCTTAATCTACTTAAAGGTTAAATCAATGTGTCATCACAGATCTACTTCTGGTCATGGAACCAACCTTATGCAACAGATATATATAATCTTGTACAGAATATTTTGAGAATTCTATTTTATATAAGGATAAAGAGAATTTACATAGTTAAATATACTTGAAGTTTAAGCCAACATGTTATAAAAGATTTACCTGATGGTAATAAAATCAACCTAATACATTTGAAATATTTGATCAGGAACAGGAGATTTTCAATGTAAAACAAATTAATGAACGATTGGTGAAGAGCAAAAATGGCTGGATACAACTGAAATGGACCTATTTCAGCAGACGAATAATTCCGTGAATGAGCAGAAGTTACCAATAATTACAAATTCAGGTGCCCCTATTAGATGGCTCTGTACTCTGATGATAAGGCAACTATATAAATGAAGTTACATTAAAACAACAATAACCCTGCAGAAATTTGCCATGTCATAGACAAAACATATAAATTTGATTTCCCTGTCAGCTGATGACAAGGTAGATTATCTTCTCTGAAAAATATGAGGTGAATAGAAAACTCTAAGCTACATTAAAATAGTTTTTAATAATCGCATATAAACAAACGCTAAAATCCAATTCTTCAGTCCTATACATTTAACCGAGACAAGAAGGATATGATCACTGCATCTCATACGTACTACATTGCTGGCAAAACCTCTGCTGAAGGCCACCTACCATCACTATTGGAGTCTTTGAATGAACCTCACAAATCTTTTGCCCCTTGTGATAATCACGGGAACCACTAAGATCTGATTTTGCAACCATCTACTGAACAAGAGACGTTTTGGTTAGCAGTAACTACTTACTGTGCCCGCTTTGGTGGATTGGACTGTGAGGCTTTGGCCCGACTGTGGACCACTCCAAGCATTGAGTATTCCATCTATAGAATCACCTATACGCCCAAGTTTCAAATCTACTGAGCACTCTCCTTTCTTCTTCAACGAGTATCATCTTGGCTACTGTCTTATCAAGCAAAAGGGTGTTGTGCTAGTTGGGTATTTTAACACTTCCCCATTAGGGATTTGGAGATGGTGAAGGGATGGTAAATGTTGTTTGATGGTAACAAATGGGAGTAATCTCATGGTTGTTAGTAGCGGTAAGCGGAGCAGAGTAATTTGCTTTTGAATTTAACTTTATTTTTGACAAATAGTTTTTAGCTTTGTTTTGATTGATTGACAAACTTTTATGTATTATGGGTTGAGTCGAGTTTATAGTTTTTGAGTTTGACTCGTGTTTAGCTCGTTATATTTTTAAGCCAAGCTTAAATAAAACGAATATTTGTGCTTGACTCATTCGACTTATATAGGATCAAAATTTTTTTTCCAACGCTATATAGGTTTAATGTGATCTTAATAGTATTAACGAGTTGAGTTGAACTAAGTATTTTTTTCAAGTTTGAACACATCAAACTTGAATTCCGAGTCAAAATGAACCGAACACTCTTTAACTCAAACCCTGTTTATAATTCAATGAGCTATCCATTTTGAGTCGAGTATTTTTTTCGAGCACAAAATTAACGAGCATTAGTTCAAACTGAATCGAGTCAAACATAAAATATTTGCGAGAGCAAGTTTGGCTTACTTAGATCTCTAGTTGTTAGGAACTTCATTAGGGATTAATTATTAGAAGAAAAAATGGTCCACTGAATAATTGCCGTAGGCTTGACCTGGGGAATTTGGTTTCTGACCAGCATTTGAATTTTGATGCTTTGAGGGCAAGGGAGCCTTCACCATTATCTAGTTCAAAGACATCAACTTGCTAGTTGAAAAAGTGATTGTATGATTAGGTTTGCTTGTCTGCATGTTGGACATAGATGAAGAAATTGGCCGATTCTACTCGGAATTAGGAGCCGATTTAAATCGGATCGGGAGCCATCTGATCCGATTTGGGCATCGAGTCGGATTATTATAAATCAGTCACCAAATCTGCCGATTCTGATCGATTCGGAATCGGGGTAAATATGAAAGAATCGATTTTTATGAATAAATGATGAAATACCCTAGTTATGATATTAAATAAATTATTTAAGCATGAGTAAAATTGGAATGAAAATTTTAAAAACCTAAAATCTATCTCCCTCCCTCGCTACGCCCATCTGCTGCCACCGATCCCTCCCTCCACCCGTTTGTCGTCACCGACCTCGCCTCTCCCTCCACCGT
>JAVDBV010002525.1:0-12096 GCA_032619315.1 Piper longum
CTGGAGCATTTGTTAGTCCAAATGGCATTACGAGAAACTCAAATGACCCATACCTCATAACCATCGTCATCTTCGGGATGTCCTCCGGCACGATCCGGACCTACCAATACCCCGACCATAGGTTTAACTTTGTAAAGACTCTCGCTCTACTTAGTCTGTCAAGCAAGTCAGCTATAAGTGGAACTAGGTACTTATTCTTCACTGTCACCTTGTTCAATCCCGTGTAATCGACACATAGCTTGAATGTACCATCTTTTTTTTCGTGAAAAAGAACCAGTGCTCCATATGGTGCAGTTGATGGCTGTATCTTCCCCGAATTTGTTAGCTATTGCTCTCGCCCCTGATTCCAGCTCAATCCGGTGTTCGATTGCTCGTTAAGATGTAAACCATCTGGCAACTCTGACGGCATCACATCGGAGTACTCCTCCAGCAAGCCACTCAAGAAATCCGGCACCACCATCACATGATCCGGACTGGCCTCAACCATTGCAGCAAGATAGGCCAGGTTACCACATTTGCACCCTCGAGCCAACTGCATTGCCGACAGCTGCTCTCCACCAATAGTGTGATCCTCGTCCCTCGAAGGTCCTCCCTAACAGTGAACAAAGCTTGCACATGCTTGGTCCATCATCATTATACCTCCAAGCTGTGGAAAAACTCACACTCTAGCAGTACGCATGAAAGTATTCCCTAGAATAAGATCGAAGACATCCATCACAATCACCATCAAGTCCATCCTGCCATCATACTCCCCCAAGCTGATCCAGACATTCTCGGAGATTCCCTCCACTTGTTTAGCCAGCGAGTTCATTGCTTCGATCTTGCTCGTGTTGAGTCCAACTTTTAGCCCCAGTTTTATAGCCATCCCCTTTGAAACAAAACTGTGTGTCGCACCAATGTCTATCAAGGCTGAAACTCTCCTCCCATTCACCACAACCATCACAAACATCAGCTCAGCTCCCCTTGGAGCTGTACGTCCAGCTCTCATCTCCCCGAGTATCTAAAGGGTTGATGCTCGAGTAGAAGGACCTGCTTCCTCCTGATGGTCGTCTGCAACTGCCACCAAGGCACTGATCGTGCCCTTGTTCGGACAATCCTTCACCAGCTGGCCGGAAGTTGAAGTCGTTCTTCTTCTTCCACTTCAGCTTCGGCTTTGCCTTTCCCTCATGCTGATTGTCACAGTTTGCCTTTGGTTTCCTGGTTAGGTCATCATTCTTACAACCCAATAATGTTTTGAAGTCCACCAAAGCATCCGCAGCTACCAATGCAGCTGGTAAGTCCTGTACCTTCTGCCTCTTCAGCTCTATTTGTGCCCATGGCTGCAAACCACTGATGAAGTTAAACAACTTGTCATCCTCGGACATATTTTTAATATCCAGGAGAAATGAGCCAAATTCCTTGATGTGCTCCCGAACTATGTCTGTCTGTGTCAATTTCTTTAGACAATCTCTTGCCACCCATGCGGTGTTAGTTGGCAAGGATTGTTCCCACAGCTCTTTCTTCAAGAACTCCCAAGTCTCTATTCTGGGACGACCAGCATTCTCATCCTCCTCGGTGTGTGTTCGATACCACAACTTGGCATCCCCAGACATAAACATACTGGCCATAGAAACCTGCATATCCTCGGGAACTCTCATGGCAGCAAAATACTCCTATATGTCCCAGATGAAGTTTTTCAAATCCTTGGCTGATCTGTTACCCTCAAACTTCTTCGGCTCTGGCACTTTAAGCCTTTCCGGAACTGATTTATCACCATCTACCACACAGTCAGCACCACCTAGCTGATTCTGCGCTAGAAACCCTCGCTTCAGTAATTCCACATCTGTTTGCAAGTTCTCATACGCATCCTTGCGATGTCCCAATACCTCAGCCATCTCTCTTACATGACTGGATTTAGCAAATTGTGCTCCCACCCGAGCACTCAAGTCCCTCATCCCTTCAGCTAGGGACTGCAGTCGGTCACAAATAGTGTGAGCATCACTATCGATCGGCCCACCTATCATCAACTCCAGCCTTGCAACTCTGTCCCTCAGAGCTTCAGCACGTGTATCCATTGCTGTTTGAACACCACGTAGTGTGGAGGCCTTCCCCTTGAAAGCTGTGAATTTGTTGCACAAACCTTCCTCTTGAATCACACCTCAGCCCGAACTCCAAATCTGTAGATCTGTACCCGAACATAGGCTGAAACACAGCTCTAATACCTGCTGTCATGGGGCTTCCCGTAGGGTAGAATTTTTCACCTTATAAGACACCACGTGCGGCATATTCCTCTCCTAGAAATACCAGCCAACCTCAAGTACGCACCGAAAACAAGTCACTGCGATCCTGAAAACAGTAACACCAACATATCACCACCGAACTGCTTTTCTCACCCAAACTGCCTAGTGCACCCAACAGGCTATCGGCTACCGGCAAAAAGCAATTGATGCAACCAGCACACACACACACACACACACACACACACACACGATACTGATAAATCATCAACACGAGTCCCGGTATACTAAGTTAATACCTAGCACACCCGACACCACCGATACCGCTACCCAACACACGATATGTTGAGTTCTCGGAATCCCACCGAACTCCACCAAGCAGTCGAACCCGATGTTGGCTCTGGCCTATTACAGAACCTTGATTCCAACCTTTATTCCAAACAACGAACAAAGGACTACACAAGCAATCACACCCCTGACTACTTGCACATTGTGGACATGCAAACCCCACAACGTTGGTCTCCTATCCAACAAGAAGATTGTGAGAATTAAGAGAACCCCCTCTCACAAATAATCCTCACCGTACAACCCCAATTCTCTCCCCTGGATCGACTTGTTACATGCAATTCACTCAATAAGAAAAAACACTAATGTTGCAAATAAGTATTGTGTACCTCGATCCCTTAGATGATGACTGCTCCAAGCAATATGTGAAGTTCTAGTCCTTCGATGTGAAGGTCTAGCTGCAGCAACTCCACCATCTTCTCTGGATCTCGGCAAGTACTTCTCCACGCAGCAATTTCACACAATCTCCCACTCGTCCTCTCCACAACTTGAGTTTCTCTCCTCAAAGTGCAGAAAACCAATTGCCATCTCCTTTCCCTGAAGACGCTAGCAGATATATGTACATATCTGCCCGTGTTTATCTTAAAGTTCGCAAGATACTCCTTGGATTATTCATCTTTATCTCCAAGGATGTTTCCTTATCTAATTCGTCATTGGATAGAACATCCCGAATCTTGCCACGGTCGTTTTCTTCAAGTCGGCTACACCGCTGGACTCAAGCTACACCCATGGCTCGACCAACTCCAGCAATCGAACACAAGAGTTCCAACCTCTTGGCACTGTGGCAATTTTCAACCAGAATGTCGGAACTCGAGCACCGCTACTCATTGGAACTCGCCACCGCACGAGTCTGGGTACCGCTCCAAATACTGGTATGCAGTTACCAATCATCCACAGAAGTACCGCTATCAGGTACCGGTCACCAATCATGGGTACCGGTACTCGCTACCAATAAATGCCCCATATCGCACCATGTACCGGGACTGCGCTCTCTCGAACATGATGACCCCTCCAAATACCGGTATGCGCTAGCGCTGGCTCTCGGTACTATTATCGATTACCGCTACGCGCTACCCGTACTTGCCGCAGCCCAGTGCCGCTACATATACCGATCATGCCGAGACCCGGTACCACTAGTTGCTCGGGATTGCTCGACATGCGCTCGGCACTGGTGATCGACCACGACTGGTCCTCACTCGGTACACCTGATCAGTCCTGCATGACCCATGCTCGTGATGCCTAGCCGATGATGCTTGGTCATCAGCACCCGACAATCGCTGCACCACGAACCAGCACCGTCACGGCCCCATGCTCGGTACAACATTACCGACGCATAGGCCACATGGACTATCACTCCCGACAGCCTTGTGCACCTGGTTCAACACCTGCAACCTAACACGGATTAGTGTGGTTATTATTTTCACCACCGAGATGGCTCTAATCACCCCTCTTGGACATAGGAACCCTAGGAACAACCACCAAATCCTACTCCTGTCTCGTCCTATGGACTTGACTTGTAACACCTACCACCAAAATCAATGCTACCACCTAGATCATCAAACTAAAACTAATCATCATAATATCGTCTTCAACCATGATTTTTAGTGGAACTTGCAGCCAGCAATGGGCCCTAGCCACTACCAATGGAGCCACCTTCCAGCTTTTAGGATGAGAATAATTGTTGGGCCCTTTGAAGCCCAAAAAGGACTTAAAGCAATTATACAAGATTCGTAGTAGGTGTCACGTGTTTCTATTAATCCAAAATCTAATTAAAAGATTAAGAGTTCCACATTAACGTATATATAAGTCACCAACGCCATCTAACCGATGTGGGATAAACCTAACAATTTTCCTTTCACACATCGGGCGACCCCGAAAGTATCATTATCCAACAATCTCCATCAAATGGAACCCATATATTATTACCTATGATAAATATAATAATTTTTCTTTTACACATCAAACGACCCCGAAACTATTATTATCCAACAATCTCTATTAGACAGAACCTACATATCATTATGTTACAAACTCCTTTTACATCATTAGGTGGAACTCACAGAGGAAACTTTAGCAATCGGCATATGCAAACACTGAAACCAACTGTTGGTCCCTTTGGGCCGTAAAAAATGACTTATAAGAACCAAAGTTTTGCAATAGGTGTCACCGGTCTTTCTTAATCTAAAAGCTAGCTTCAAGAATAAGATTTTTATATTAGCCTTTATGTTATAACAAAGGAAAATATGTATTGGCCTACCACTTGAATAAGATGCTAAGTGTACAATTGAAAATAGGTAATAAAGAAAGAAAAGTTAGGTCATTAACATGAAATATAGAACGAAAAAGTGTTTTAATTAGGAAGAGAGATCAGTTAAAAACCAAAAAATAAATTATGAAACACTTTCCATATAATGTAATATTATTTAGAATGTTATAATGTGCAATTATTATCTTTTTTATCCCTACCAAATATCGATACATATGATAGATTTTAAACTTAATTAATTTATATGATTGGATATAATTTTTATAACCTCTCTTTTGATATGTATAAATTGATTAATATAGTTTTGTTTCACTATAAATCTTGATAATTTTAACTATCATGTACACAGCACGGGTAAGCAACTAATACCTACTATGTACAATATACTCAAAATCAAATTTGGACGGAAAATTAGTGTCATGTCGTTTAGGCATAAATCTTTACCTGATGTCTCACGGTAGTCTCGATCCTGTCTATCTTTGTATTGAGAACCAAAATAAACATACGAAGTAAATTGCCTTAAGATAGATTCGGTCCTGAATATAATGTCCTCTTCTAGGGTGCTGCATCTGACACGTTGAGGGCTTCACAAGTAATATATATATTAGAATAAAAATCGACAACAAATTACATATGTTAGAGACCATTGCAAGGAGAGGATATATATGATACCAAAGTATGGAAACCGTGATAACTCTTGCCTTTCTGCGAACGGTGGCAACCGTAGTGCCAGCAGCATCAAGGTTGTGAGAATAAACTCGGCTAAAACGGGTTGTGGTAACGCGTACCAATTGTAGTAGTTGAGTTCTTGTCATCATCAAAATTATGGCCGATGTAGTTTGGATGGAGAACTATATGATTACCACCCCTTTGCCCCATATGTATGGTATGTGGCTTTCAGAATCTCTTATCGATTACTGGTCTTGGAAGATCACACAATTCTTCTGGTCATGCCTTCTCCTCTTGACTTTTTATATTGCCATATGTATGCTTCCAGTACGAGATCACCAGGAAAGGACGGGGTGCGCTTTCAAAACTTTGGATTTTTCTAAGAAGGCACGCAGAAAGAAATATAGAGACGAAACAGTCTTTGGCTGGTTCATGACTCTCTTACTTGGCATGAGGCCACGCCATATAGACTCAAATTTTAAAGATAAATTTTCATTTATTATCTTATTAAATAATGGAATAGACAATGATTACAATATTTTGGAGATAAATTCTAATTTTCTAAATAAATTCTCATTTTGTCTCATCTTAAATGCTATCACATAAAAATTTAGAGATAGATTTTAATTTTAGATATATACACTAATTATAATTTTATTTTATTTTTGTTGTATTTTGATTGTTTAATTCTCATACTTTTAATCTCAATGCCACTATTGAGTTCTATATTAATACTAGGTAAGATATGATGCGTTGCGCGAGTTGTATTACAGATAAATTTTAATTTCATACGTAAACTATCATTGAACGAGGAGATATACTATAACAATTTAATATATTAGATGTAAACTCCAACAGACTATAAACATATATCCTAATTGAATGAGAATTTAAACTATAATAATTAAATTTTTTTTTTCAAGACAAATAGATTGAATGTTGTTAGTAAGAATTTAAAAATTAATGTTAGCTGAGTTTGCACCGATCACCCTCAGTAGTAGGTTAAAACTTGGGTTTTTTACCCAACACTTTTAGCTTCAATTTGTTCGTGACCCAGATTAATTTGCGTGCATGCCCCTTTTTGCCGCGTCTTTATATATGACATGCATATACGAGCTACAACCCTAGTCTCTTTGGTTCTGGCACAACGCAACTTGGCATTACGTCATCCCGACTCTTGCTTTCGGCTTTTATTTTGAGTCGAGTATAGTTAAGTTTAGGATTGTGCACGTCGCATCTAGCGTGTTTGTGATGTGTTTGAACCCTTTTTGGTCGATCCGAACCCATGTTGGACCCATAGAGTGATTCTCGAAGTTGCGCCGGGCGCGTTAGGATGAAATATATCGAACCTACAATGAGTGCAAGGGAGGTCGCCCTTGCACCACTATAGGGTTTTGGATTCGGGTGCAAAGGCATTCGCACAATGCCCTTGCACCCAAATATGAATGCCCCTCCCTTTTTCGCTCGTGCAAAGTCTTTGGCACAATGCCATTGTACCCGTCGGTTTGCCAAAAAATTCAGGCTTTTTGTGGTCCTCCTTGTATACTCCAGCGTAAAGGCATTGAGAGAGCACCTTTACACTAGGAGTTTCTCACAATTCTATAAAAAGCCCTATCGTCCCTCACTTTTCACCCTTTTCTCTTTTAATCTCCAACCCTCACTTTCTCCTTGGTCTTTCATCTTCTTATTCAGAACTTCCCCATCCCTCCTAGGCCTTTGCAATCTCGCTCAAAACCCTGCAGTGGCAGGTCCAACACCAAGAGACCTCCTCTAGTAGCCAGTTGAGTAGTTCTTCATAGCTCCATTGGGTAAACTACTTATATCCATACAAACAACCAAGATAGGACTTAATAACTAGCACTCCACAAGTGCCAAGGATGCTTACACTCCAAACACTTTTGGAGCCTCCAAATTGCATTCCATAAGCACCAATTGCTAAGGATCCTAGCTCATCATAACCTCAAACACCTTTGAAGCTTTACAACCTTTGAAGCAACTCCTCTAAGCACCTTCTTTCCTCAAGCAAGATGGCTAACGCACCTACTCCCAACAACTAGCAAGTTTACAAGTGAACCTCACTTACGAGTATACTCTATTTGGTACACTCAAAGCAACTAGAATACAAGCTGATAGGTATACTTTATTAGAATAAGCTTGTTCTTCTAATTTGGACCAAAAGAGTGTCAAATTTATAGTATAGCATAGCCTTTCCATGAAATAGACTCGTTTGGCTTTTAATCCCCATTTTTAGTTTTTTGTTAACGGTCAGTTTTACTATTTTTCCAGATCATTAGGCTGTCGAAGGATCGACCAATCGTGAAATTAATCATCACTTTACATGGAGCCATGTCAGCTTCTTCACCTTCGAGTACTGAACACATAAGCAATCGCCTCACCAAACATCTCCCTGAATGTTGTTGTCTCATCAAAATAAGGTTCTAATAACTACTTGTATTGTTTGATTTGCTCATTAACACAAGTAGCTATTCAGAATAGAACTTGTACCTGACATATCTCTTAATTAATTGGTTTTTGTGTACATATCATGTTATGTTTATCAATTTTTAATGTGTTATGTGAGGTCAAAATTAACCACAAGCAATAAAAGGCCAAAATGCAAAAAAAAAATGATCGTTATGTTTTATATTATAGTAGATTTTTCATATATTGCGTCCTGGATGTAATGTTTATTGTTTTATATGCTTAACTTATAAATAGGTGTAGTCATGTTGATCACTTTTTCATAATTTTGCATGCTTGTCTTACACATAATACTTATGTTTAGCAATATTTAATGTGTTATGCAGGGCCAAGATTAAGCACATGTGAGAAAAGGCCAAAATGCAATGAAAGCAAAAAACAAACTCTCATGCTTTACAATATATATATATATATATATGTGTGTATGTATATATTTTTGAAAGCAACATTTAATTCCTAAGAACTCTTCTCCCCACCAATTTCTGAAAGGAGCCTTCACAATACTCCTCACTGCTGAAAGGAGGCTCCACTACGCTTCTTTCTATGGGTTCACATATTATAAATTTGCCGCATGTTATTAAAACTAAGTAAAATATTCTTATCAAATAACAAAAGTAGAAAAATAAATCTAATAACAAAAAATAACAAAATATTTAAATTTAATACAAAAATAACAAAAACAATAAATGGAAAAATATTGAACCAGCAAAAAAATATTCTTATTTGATTAAAACTGTAAAACCCGGGCCAGTAGCCTAATCGTTTTAGTATCGGTTCGCCGTTAAACTCGACAAAATAGCATGTGACTAATTTAGTATTAGTCGTTTATGTGTTATGTTGCATGTGTATGGTTTGCTATGTGAGCCAAGACCATCGGGTCCCTGGTATTAGACACACTCGGTTGGACACTACGTTGCTATGACTTTGATATATATATTTTTGACTCTAAGTGTAATCGTGTTATAGTTAGGCATTAGGAACATGTTCTACACGTGTCTGGTATGCCTTGCATTTGTTTACATCCCCTTTGAGTTGTGTCTAGCCCCTACATGACCTGCGGTCTAATACCCCAATTTGGCCCTAACCCATACTCAATCTTGATGTAATATGGAAAGTTGTTTGTTAGACTATTATCGCACTTAGGGTTCCCACCTTAAGGTAGTCGGGGCAACCTCTGGAACCATGTCACTGGTCCCGCAAAGGTTAGATCGTCCAAAAGAGTTAACAACACACAACGAAACAAACAAAATTTGCGAGGGACTCAATCCTAACATCTTACTAGGGTCAACTTGACTGAACCAAAAATATAAAGGCAGGGCACGTAACATCCTAACGAGTGCACCGAACACCGAAGGAGGCTAGGTTTGGGTACACATACATCATACCAAACACAAACCCCTGTAAAAAGGGCCAGACACACAAAGACATGATCCAGTTCAATATGGAATGGACTCTAAAACCTTCAGGCAATTGACCTGTATTTTACATGCAGCCCGTTTCGGAGGTCATCCCCAATCTCCCTAAGGCGAAAAACCCAACGTGTGTGTTTTCTGGACTGAGCGCGCCAGAGCCCTAGTGCCTGTGCCTTGGGAAATTTTGAAATTCATATTTCCTACATTCAGTTTTAGATCCAAGGTGCACAACATGCAGGACATTGGCTTTCTTACCTACTCTTTATCGGTCAGGACACTAAGGCACTCCACCAGCACATAAGCGCTTGACTGGGTTGCATAAGTGTGTAAACTTCCTTCCACATGTTCGGCCAAAGCCACTGTGGCAGTTATACGGGCATGTCATCCTATTGGGGTAGAGCGCCAAGGTGCCCAGCGTGCGCCTTAGCACCCGCCCGATTTTCAGCCTATAAACAGCCATATTTCGCACATTTTCCCCCATTTTATTTCTTCCTCCTACCATCACCCCTTCCCTTCTCTTCTCCACTTCCCCCATCACCCTGTTCCCTTTTTCAAGCCTTACTAGCCCTCTTTAGCCATAGGAGTGGACAGTTTTGGGGTGGGATTACCCCAAAAAACCTCCTATCTCCCCTGAAGTAAAATTTATCTCATTTCCATGTTTTCCACTGTTTTTGGGTATGTTTGCTTGTAATACTTGCTTTTTTTGTTCAATTCATTCCAGTTTGGTATGTATATCATGTCTGTAAAATATTTTGGCTTTGATTTGAGCTTATTTGGAGTTGTGTTGAGTTATATATGCCATTTTCGCTGTAGGATTTTAGATTCATGTGTATGCTTCTGTAGATGTTAATTTCACATGATTCTTATTGATTCTCTCAGTAAAATGTCGATCTACAAGTTCTATGTTGATAGTTTTGCATCTTATGATCTTTGGAGACATGCTCGAGTGTTAAACTTGGCTAAATGTGACAACTTTCATGTTTCCAGTGACTTAGTCTCCCTTTTCTCAAATTTTTCTACTAGCTTCTTGTTGGGAAATTGCGTTCATATTTTTCAAATGTGTAGGAATTTATGTGAGCTAACTCTTAGTAAACTATCATCCTAAATGAACATCTTTAAGGGGTGAACATCATCCTAATTTCAATCTATAGGGTGTTATGATGTGCACCTTTGTTTTGACACTATGACATAGTCCAATGTTAGGGGTGTTATTTTAATTGGTTAGAGGACTCAAAAAATATGTTAAAATTATTCAATGTTCTAATTAATTGCTCACTTGTAACTAAAATCTTTTTGGGAAATTTTGGTATCATTTATGTAGCTATTAAAATCAGTAAATTCAAGTGGATAGACTACTCTAGATCCTGAGCACGTGCAGCAAAATCTTGAACCATATACGAATGGCAGTAAAATTTCCTTAACATTCAACCAGACCTTTGGTTATGTTCCTACTAAATCCCTCAAAAATTTTGGCTCATTTGGAATGGTAGATTAGCCTATAGAAATTCCCTAACCGATAGTGGTTGAGACTACTCTATGCAGCTCCAAAAATCTCCTGGCCAATACCTTCCATTGCTGATTTTCCCCAGGCTAGGATACTTGGAGTTTTGGTCTGAAAATAATTTCCAGGATTTACGTTTAAGGTGTTGGCTGCTATTTAGAATTTTCATAGAATTGTTTGGTATCAACAAGCCCATGAACCATATTTCGCAAAATCGGCGTGCAGGCTAGGAACTACACGTAGCCACAACACAGAAGAAGAAAAAAAAGTGCGACAAAAATGAAAATTAGATTGGTTTTATTTCAAATAACCCCAATTAATGTGCAGATATTTGCCTCACCTGTAAAATCTGGAACTAATTTATACCTAGCATTGAGTTTATTTAGAACATTTTAGAATGACCGGCTACAGCCGCTTTCAGTGCCACCACCTTGCTCATGGAACGAAAACTAATCACTGCTGCCTCTAGCAGCCACTACCATCGTCACAATATCACCATCGACTCTGCCGCAGTCGAGGCCTTCGTGGCGACCATGGCCAGTATTGGCAGCAGGGCCTCCAGT
Organism: Piper longum; assembly: GCA_032619315.1. Taxonomy (NCBI): domain Eukaryota; kingdom Viridiplantae; phylum Streptophyta; class Magnoliopsida; order Piperales; family Piperaceae; genus Piper; species Piper longum. The sequence continues at coordinate 11,454 of JAVDBV010002525.1, forward strand.
TTGATAATCAGTGGAGCTTCACAATGGGGCCACCCTTGCTGGTATTATCAGAAATTTTAGTATGAGAATTATCAGCGTAGCCGGTTGAACTTTGATAATTTGGTTGAGAAAGGTTCTGACTACCACCGGTACAGTTGCGGCAACCACCGAGTAGCGGTCCACAACTCAACCATTGGAAGGCACCTTTCTCGTTAAATAGACTTAATAGTAAACGATGACTTACAATGATGACTCACAAGTCACAACGATCCAATTGCTTGGAAAATAAGTGTACAATTAAACGATTATATCTTATTTGAGCAGTGCTACATGTAATTCAATAATTCAATTTTTTTATTTACTTTAGTTCTTTCATGCATATAATAGGTATGTAGAGATAACCTATACCTTGCCGGCAAGGTTGCATAGTTTTTCTTTTATATAATTATTATATTTAAAATTAAGTATCTCATCTTTATTTTTAAAATTTTATATGATAATTATAATTAATTATCATCATCTTATTTTTGAATTATATAACTAGCTAATACAAAATCTAAATTATTACTAAATGCCATATTAAATTAAAATTATACATATAATTTAATTGAATTCGTAATACGATATCACACTTTTTTAAATAAATATTTTGTTGGAAAACTAT
>JAVDBV010002526.1:0-12284 GCA_032619315.1 Piper longum
CTCATATGTCTTGGGTAATTACACAATTTCATAGAGATATACAAATTGGGTGCGATTAATAAGTTTATGGTGAATCTAAGAGATGTCATAAATAATTAATTCCCGTGGTTAATGATTCGAATATGCAATTCATAGGTAAAAATTATAATTTTAATCATATAGAGCACTAAGTGAAATTGAAAATCCTAAGTTTGTCGTCTTGAAGTCAAATTTATCATTTAAATATTGCATGTTACATTAATTTAGTTGTAATTTATAATTAAATCACTCTTTGAATTTGTTTTCATTTAAGTATAATTAATTAAATTAGTTTTGGTAATTCAGAATTTCTATTACTAATTCCTCGTGGGACGATACTTTCTTATCACTGTTATTACTTGATTCGACATGTGCATTTGCGTTATAAATTTTCACATCACCAGCCTATATGAAATTCTGCTTCGCATAAGTTAAAAGAAAATGAGGTGTTTATTCCGTGGAGATAAAAAGAAAAATTAAAAGTGCAGCATTATAAAAAATAAGGAAAATCAATGAACTGATTGATTAAAGCATTTCTCCCATATCTTCAGTAACGTATGTTGCTTATTCTTCTTCTTCTTTTTGTTCTTCCACCTGATACAAAAAAAGACTTGAGGGACATGGATCCTAAATTTAAATCCATGTAATTATAAATGACAATTTTTAAATGGTTGGATGTCATTCCAACACCATCTTCCCTCTCTGTTCGTGGTTAGGACAGGCAATGCACAAGCATTGGTGGAGTTATAAGTATGTTACATATTATAATGAAAAAAAAAAAGAATAGCTTCATGTTAACAATGACAAACATTAGAATTCGAGGCAGAAAGTTTAACACTATTTTCATGTGATTTCATTCAAATACGAGGATGCTAGACATGATTTACAGGTCGAGCACAAACCCTGGGAGCAGAACAAACCAGCTACAAGAACCACCCTTACATTACTAAATCTTTACAAAAGAATATGGCATATTAACTTTAGAAATTTCTCACCTCTATTGGCTGAGAGAACCGCAATATCAAGGCTACAGGCAGTCATCAGAACAATTAAGAATCTGAAAAAGCTAATCAAGTTAATTTTGCTGAAGCCATGAGTAGTAAGAGGAATTGAAAAGTCAGTTATGCTACTTGAATTTTTTTAGATAAAAACAAGATCATGAACGCGAAGAACTCACATAAAAAATGGAGCGTTGTTAAAGTAAGTCATTCTTTTCAAAGGAAATGTTTTCCCCAAATAGATCGAAGGCTAAAAGCTTCAGCATGAAACAAAGCTCATGTGATAGCAAGGTGGATGTATCTCCGACAACAAACTCCTTTACAACATTGTTAACTTCAATCAAACTACAACCAGGAATCTTCTTCATTCCTCTGCTCCTCATCAGCTTTCGAATTCTTGACATGTCATCCCACTTACCAGAAGCTGCATAAGTGTTTGCAAGCAAAATATAGTTTCCAGCATCTTCTGGTTCAAGCTTTATCAAATTCTCCATCGCAAGTATTGCAATTTCAATATTTCTATATGTCCGACATGCACCCAACAGAGATCCCCAGATTGCAGCATCCGGAGCTACTGGCATTTTACCGATAAAATCAATAGCTTTGTCCAGATGACCCAAGCGCCCCAGAAGATCAACAACGCAACCATAGTGCTCAATACCTGGCTTGAGACAGTAATCAATTGTCATGGCATCAAAATACCCCAAACCTTCAGCCAAAAGACCAACATGTACGCAAGCAGATAAGACACCAATAAAAGTAATTTCATTTGGTCGTACCCCGGCCGTCTGCATGACTTTGAACAAAGATATTGCCTCATGTGCGCGGCCATGATTTGCAAACCCATTAATCATGGTACTCCAGGAGATCACATCTCTGTTGGCCATCATATTAAACAGCTGAAATGCCTCATCAATACTTCCACATTTTGAGTACATTTCAATGAGTGCATTACAAACACAAACCATTTTCAACAGTCTATTTTTGTATGAATATGTATGTATCCAACTGCCCACCTCCAGAGCACCTATTTGTGCACAGACGGGCAATACGGCGACTATACTCACAGCATCGGGCTTCATACCAGCTAATTGCATTTCATGGAATACCCTCATTGCATCAGAATAATGTCCACACCTAAAATACACGGAAATCATTTGAGTCCAGGAAACAAGTGTCTTGGTTGGCATAGAATCAAACATCAGTTTAGCCTCCTTCATCTTGCCCGAATTGGCATAGGCAAATATGAGAACATTCCAGGAGACAGAATCTTGGCCGCGCATTTCGTCAAACAGAACCTGCGCATCTCCCAAATCATCACACTTGGTATACATCTCCAGCAACGAATTTTCAACGATCGAATTGGAAGCTGGGCCGCATTGAAAGACATGCCCATGAACAGCTCTACCAAGATCAAGACGCTTAAGGCCTGCACAGGCCTTAATGACAAATGGGTAGGTGAATCTATTGGAAGAGACACGACTGGAGCACTCTTTTGGGCAGTTCATCATCATGCTATAGATGCGCACCGCCTCTTCATAAAGAAGGTTACTAGCATAAGCCTTTACCATGGCATTGTAAAGAAACACATTGGGTTGGATCACCCGGTCAAAAACAGCTCTGGCGTAGTGGGTGTCCCGCTTTAGGCAGCAAAAATCGACCATCTTTGTTGCTAGAAAACTGCTCTGCCAAAGAGAGGATGTTATCACTAAGGCGTGGATCTTCTTAATCTGGGACATGTCCACGCACTCTCGCAGCATGGATGCAATCTGATCTTCCATTTCTCGGACAAGGGAGTTGGCAATGACGCTGATTTTCATCATTTCCTTGACATTTCACAAAAGGAATTTAGAGCTTGAAAGATTTACCAAAAGCTCCGTCATAGTTACATAAAAGAATAAGGCGGGAAGTTTGGTTTCTATCCTGACGCAAAAACGTGCGTTCCGGCTCGCAGGTTCCTGACGCAAAAACCTTCGGGCTGTTACAGAGACGAGACTCGGTTTATGATTGACGAACAAAGTCGGTTGGATTCTTAGCTTGTCGCCCAGAGGCGAATTGCCATGGAAGATCATTCGTGTGTTCTGTCTTCAAGTGTACCCGATCGAATCACCTGCACTATGACTCGGCACATATCGTCGTTGGATTTAAGGGTGCCTATTACTATGATTAAACCGGATAATTGATTCCACTAAATCTGAAGTTTTTAATAATTAATAATAAACTTTAGTTTAAGGAGGGGCGGGGATCTGGGTATAAAAATCTGGCTGTCGTACTGGATATTCGATACCTAATATTTAATTTTTAAATTAAAATTACAACTATAAATATTAATATTTAATTAACTTTTAAACTAATATTAATTAATAATGTTATCAAATATCTCCCTTATATTGTTAAAATATTGTTTTACTCGGTTTCACTTTTTAGGACATGTAGTGTTATCAAATAATTTTATTCTTAATTATATAGTTTAAATAGTTAAATGGGTACCTGTTTAAACCCTACCATTCATCAGTTGGGCTTAATTTTATCTTATTGGTGAATGGTCAAGTTTAATATTGGAAACAGAAAATTAAATAAGTAAATTTAATTTATAAGTTTAGCTTAAGCGGTAGATTTGGTTTAAAAAATACCCCACCAAAACCTCGGGTTATATTATATCATCAATTTTGCCATCAGTCAAGGTCTAGGGTGTGGGTTGAGCAAAGTTTGGCTCAAACCAAACTTGGTTTAGTTTGGATACTGTTCAAATTTTGTTTGATCGGTGTAAAACTTTAATAAATTTATAGGTGTGGAGAATTTCAGTTCGTAAACGAATCGAATTGAAACCAATTTAAAAAGATCGGAAAAAAATTGAATATCTATGTTTTATGTGAATTATTCTTTTTTATTTATAATTTATTTAGTAATTATAATATATTATCTATGTATAGAATACTTTTGAATATGATTATATTAATTAAATTATATTATAATTTTTTTCATTATAAAAAAATAATTAATTTTAATATTTTTTTAATTTTTTTATTTTTTTAAACTGAACCGAAACAAAATAATTCGGCTCAATTTGGTTTTGAGGAAAATTCGAGTTTGGTTCAATATCATGTTTTAGCCTATTTGAAATATCATCTGCTTAAGTCTATTTAATAAAAATCATAAATATGAGACTTTCACTAAATGTATATTTAACCCTAAATCCAATTAAGAGTACCTAATGAGCTTTAACCCTTCATTAAACAAGTAAGTTAATTAACTTTTCCTTGAGTTGTGCATATTTTGAGACTGTGCCTAATTTTGCATATTGTCTTGGTCGGGGAATAATTAGGGTTTCCTTGAATATTTAATTGAATTTTAGATAATAAAATAGCATCAACAACACTTTATCGGATCCTTTCAATATAGGGCCATTTGAACTTCAGAACATAGAATTCAAAAATCCGGTTAGGTCTGTTCAGAACTGAAGCCTAGTTAGACACAAAAAAGAAAAGTTAAGATGTCTGCATTATGCTCCCCCGCTCCTAGAACCTAGCGTAAGTGTTAAATGCAAGCACCGTATCATTCACAAAAAACAGTATATTTACGTCGATAGCCCGGATAAATTCATAAAACTAACAGCTTCTACTCCCAGATGAGGCAAATTGGAAGTGACTTAGCAAAACGTTATAAGAGAACCCACAAAAATAGTTACAGCTTAAAGTTCCGAGAATATTCAGATCACAAAATACAAAGGGACAGCAGCATTTTATAATTTCAATCGGGCAGCTCACACCCATCCCACTGGCTCAAGCCCTGCCAATTTGCAACCTGTTGCTCGATAAACAAATCAAAAAAAAAGAATAGATAAGCAGAATGTAGAGGCGCGGTAATTTCTTTGTTCATTTAACTTCAATCATAAATAAGCATTTGAACGTTAGCTGAACCAACCCTTCAAGATAATGGCACATATTCATCGCCAACATGGGTGAGAAAAAAAGGTCAAGACAACGCAAACAGAGGAAGCATATTCAATGAAGTTATCCTGTATCCCACCATGAACAAGAAACTCAATTTATACATCACGTATGACGCATCCCTTATAACGCAATCGATGTACCTACTGCCTACTATGAAATACTTTCAAATTGATGTACCAAGTAGCCATTTTTGTCCTCGAAATGGCAAACAAACGGCTACACAGCTATCCTGGTACTTCAGATTACACTAAATAGCATCAATGCCAAGTAATTTTTACGACAATAACTCCAATGAATTCATCCATGTAAACCAAAGTAAGAGATAAAAAAACTAACCAACTCATAAAACTCAGAAGCACTTCCTGTGAACGATAGAAGGACCAGACTCATCGTATTCACTCTTTGATATCCACATCTGCGACATTTGAAGAATATGGCGTCATGCACTATTAAATACGAAAAAAATTTGGTTTAATGGTTATTCATATACCCAAAAAAAAAAATTTACCTGTTGAAAAGTGCTCAGAGATGCAAGAATAGAACCTCCAATCCAAACACTATACTTCCTCTCAGGTGGTGCGACAACCTTGATTTTCATACTGCTTGGAGCAAGGGCTGTGATTTCTCTACTCATACGATCAGCAATTCCCGGGAACATAGTAGAGCCACCACTGAGAACAATGTTGCCATAAAGATCCTTCCTGATGTCTACGTCACACTTCATAATGGAATTGTAAGTAGTCTCATGGATACCAGCAGCTTCCATTCCAATAAGAGAAGGCTGGAAGAGGACCTCAGGACACCTAAATCTCTCAGCACCAATGGTAATAATCTGTCCATCTGGAAGCTCATAGGTTTTCTCAATAGAGGAGTTGCTCTTGGCAGTCTCAAGTTCTTGCTCATAGTCAAGGGCAACATATGCGAGCTTCTCTTTCACATCCCTCACAATTTCCCGTTCAGCAGTGGTGGTAAAGGAGTAGCCTCTCTCTGTAAGGATCTTCATGAGTGCATCAGTCAGATCCCGACCAGCAAGGTCCAAACGAAGAATGGCATGGGGAAGGGCATATCCTTCATAGATTGGCACTGTGTGGCTCACACCATCACCGGAATCCAGCACAATACCTGGTATACAGACAAATTAATCTCAATACAAATCACAGAGAATAAGGAAATTAAAGGCGCAAAGCAGAAAATGAGACATAGACTTACCTGTTGTACGACCACTAGCGTAGAGGGAAAGGACAGCTTGAATAGCAACATACATGGCGGGCACATTGAAAGTCTCAAACATGATCTGTGTCATCTTTTCCCTGTTGGCCTTAGGATTGAGAGGGGCCTCCGTTAGAAGAACTGGATGCTCTTCAGGTGCAACACGCAGCTCATTGTAAAAGGTATGATGCCAGATCTTTTCCATGTCATCCCAATTGCTCACAATGCCATGTTCAATTGGGTACTTCAATGTAAGAATACCTCTTTTAGACTGAGCTTCATCACCAACGTATGCATCTTTTTGTCCCATTCCAACCATGACACCAGTGTGCCGAGGTCGCCCAACAATGCTGGGAAATACAGCTCTTGGAGCATCATCACCAGCAAAACCAGCCTGCACAAGAAAGAAAAAATAGTTCAACAGATAGCAAATAAATGAAAAGGCAACAACTAAACATTCATAAACACATAAAAATGATCTGACCTTCACCATCCCAGTTCCATTGTCACAAACGAGAGGCTGAATTTCATCAGTGTCGGCCATTGTCAGTTAACTGCTAACGGATAAAAAATAAGCTATGTAAATCAAATTTAAAGAATTAAGCGACAGAAAACACTATTTGAATAACGAGGAAATGAAAGAAAGTGAATGTGAGGAAAAAAAGAAGAAATTACTTTTCCTATTATTTTCTCTCATGTGCTTGGTTAGAAAGAAAGAAAGAAAATTTATATGGCATCATTCTCACTTTCCCTCGTTTCCTTATATTTTTGAAGGGAAGATGAGTGTGAAATGGTTTTTCATTATGATGGAAAATAGATTTCCTTTTCTCACATTTTCTTGCAAACCAAACAAGCAAAACTATGAAAAAAAAGTACCCTTATCTCACAATTTTTTTCTCTCTTTCTCACATTCCAAACAGACCCTACAAGAAAAAGTTGTGTTGTTCTCCAGAAATTTACGGAAACAGCACCATTTTTATCCAGTGTTCATCCAAAATGAGAATAGCGTGGCATACTCTCAATTAAATGCACTGCGGAGGTCATTTTTTTGGAGAAGAAAGGCATCAACAGCCTGGGTAAAAAAAAAAATCTTCCAACCCAGATCAACAGGCAAGATAATTTTCTCCCATATCAATTTCTGAAAATAAAGAAACTGAAAAAAAAAAAGATTATTTCCCATAAAATTGCTGGTAATTTAACTTGCAAAAACAGTGGATTATTGTCCTCCTCAAATACCTCCAATAACAAAACCAACAATCTACCCAATAACTAATAACGATCTACATTTCCGACCAGCAAAAGACATAAATCGGTCATAACGTCCGAGCGAACGGTTTTTCCTTTCAAGATCTCAGACATCACAACCAAACCAAATCACCAAAACACCAACATAACACTAGCTAGAAACAAATGCCAATGATAATATCCATTCAGAACCAAACCTACAACGAAGCAAACATCCGCATGCTCGCATCTCCTTGTCCCGTAACATTGGTAAAATAACACGCGAATACAACACCAAACCCCGCATTAAAAAAAAAAAAAAAAAAAAACTAAAACAATGCAGCGAAACCAACCGAAAAAGAAAGCCCAAACAAAATAAGAAAAGAAAAAAAAAAAGCAGCAGATGTTGGGGGACCTGAGGATGAAACTAGATACAGGGGCGAGGGGAGGAAAGAGGGATATTGATTGCCCTCTTCTCCTCTTCCTCTTTCGCTCTCTGTAGGTTCGAATTAGGAGGGGATGCGGTGGTGGGGATAACTCAATAAAAGGGGCGGGGACAGACAATTGTTTTCAAATTATTATTATTAAAATAAATAAAGAAAAAAAAAAAGAGGGAACGAGGGGAAATGGATGGAGGAAATGATTCGGACCACCCGAACGAGTAATGATATGAGGGGCTCTCCCTGCCTCCGGTCTTCTTCCTTTGGGTGCTTCCAGAACTTTTTTTTACCTCCACCACCCATTCTTTGTCATCCCTTCCACCACACCCATCCACCTTGGAGTTTTTTTCCTCCCCCTCCTGTATAAAAAAAAAAAAGAAAAAAAAAATTGGACATGCATTCCTGACCTTGAATATGGCAGCGAGGATTACATGTTCAGACTTTGTTTTTTTTTAAAGATGATTCTTACAAGGCAATATATATCATTTCTTTCCAACTTCTTTTTTTATCAAAGAGATCAATATTGTTATTAAGCGATCAACTACCCTCTTCAATCATACGTAAATATATTGAATTCATTTTTTTTATTTGGCCGCTTATTTATTTAGTTGATATTAGGAGAGTGTATTGTATACCATGACGCTTTTAAATTCATTTGTACAAAAAAAATTATGTCATTTGAGTTTTATTTATTTTTTATATATTTGCTCTTTTTTCTAATGATATTCATTCGGTTCGGTTTATTCTTGTCTACACTGAGGGCGTTTTCTTATTTTAGGTTTTGTTTATTTCTCCCTTGTTTTGAACTAAAAATGTTCAATTATAAAAAAAATAGCAGTTTTGGTCCGAAATCTGTGCAAGAGAAAGCCTTTGGATTACTATTTATTTCTGTTTCTTTTTTTAAGTTTTACAATGTTTATGATTGTGATAATTAAGATGAGCTAGAGATTAAAATTGGAAAAGGTGTGGTCCAAAATATAACAAATCTAATTCATATATTAAAGAGGGCCAACACTACAAGATTCAATTCCTCGCTAATTAATGTTGTATCTTCCTCCTTCGACTTCATGCGCAGTCTCTTTCTCTCTTAGACATGTCAAAGAAAAAAATTATAAAAAAATGATATTTCAAAGAACAAACAAGGGCAGGGGTTGGCCGGCGGAGAGTGGAGGAGGAGAACTAATTCTTCCCGGACTGTCGTGTCATTGTTTTTCGTCAGCCAGCCCATACGACAGTAGGTCCGTTGGATTAAGGATGACAGCGTTTCCTGTCCGTCAAAATAAAAGCAATAATAAAATAGTCATATATAGGCACGGACAGGCAAGAGCAAGAAAGAGAAAACGTGCCAAGCCAATATTTTCATGCTAAGCGCCCGCCTTTCCACGAGCACTCTTTTCTTTCGTCAACCAAAATATTTTTCTAGGCTTAGAAACAAAATAATTTTCTAGAGGTTATGCTTTGCGTATAACACTGGTTACATTTAAGAACAATGATATTTAGTAAGATGTAAATAACAATGGCGTTGTAAATTTGAGTTTTGACAGGTTCGAGCTCGATTAGTTTGGTAGATGCTCATGACTTGTTTCTTCACAAAGTCAGAACGGTTTGCGTATGACGCTTGGTTACATTTAAGAACAATGATATTTAGTAAGAAGTAAATAACAATGGCGTTGTAAATTTGAGTTTTGACAGGTTCGAGCTCGATTAGTTAGATAGATGCTCATGACTTGCTTCTTCACAAAGTCAGGGACTCGGGGGACGAGCATGATGTTGGTATATTCTAACAGTTCAATCGAGGGGTTGGTGGGTGGGATCGGTTGGTTGAGGCAAGATAGACATGAGCTTCATTTATGGGCACACAGCAGACTGCAATATTCCCGGACATCATCCAATGTGGAAGGGCGAGATGAGGAAGAAATGGGTTCCTTCACTTCAAAGCTGGGCCTGCACCAAACCGTGTAGTTTGGCTTTAAATCTATGTAGTCTGGTGGTTGCGTCCGAGATAAACAATCATCTATGCCAAGTTTCGGATCGTTCAGGATGTTATATACTTGTTTTATCAGGTGGAATACTCAGTGACCTCCATTTCTCCTTGAAATGAAATCATCTGTACTTTGGCAACGCATGGACATGATTCGGATGAATCTCCAAACGAGTTCTCTAAATTGCTCAAGTCTGGGTTCAATCCCACCTCTGTTACATTTATTGGTGTCCTGAGTGCATGTTGCCATGCAAGGCTGGTGGAGACTGGAAAGCAGAATTTTGAGAAAGTGAAGAACGGTCGTAAGATTAAACCAATTACCATAAAGCACAAGGGATGTATAATTGAGCTATTGGGGCAGAACTGGACGGTTGGAGGAGGCAGAAAGGTTAAATAGCAGCAGGCCAATGAAAGCCGACTTTGTTATATGGGGAAGCTTGCGTTGGCTGCGTGTAGAACACTTGGAAACGTCGAAATTGGAGCAAGGGCCTCAAAGGACCTGGCAAGACTAGAGCCTGCCCATGGTGCAGGAGTGTGTACGCGGAGGCAGGCAAGTGGGATGAGGTTGCTTCCCTCAGGAAAATAATGACTTCTGGAGGTTAGAAGAAAGTAGCCAGATGCAGCGGTGGTGTCTAACAGTATGGTTTATGACATTTCTTTTGTTGATGATCTGCCTACAAGGGATCAAAATCTAAGAGGCGTTGATTTGATATTGTAGAATTTGTGTTAGCTGGTCAGTTCAACTGTAGTCCGAGTTAGTTCAGCTTTTAGAACACATACGTAGGGCCGAAGTCAACCATGTGCACGTGCTATGAGGGTTTATATATATACAAATATTTGATGATAACATCAAATACATATGAGTAGACTGAGTTATCACTGAATGTGAGAGTATATAGTTGATGATTTTTTTTTATTTTGTGACCGTAGAATTAGTTTAGGCTGAATAACGCATTAAGATACATTAGATCGTATACGAGTGGGTTATTAGTTGTAGAAAATGTTATTTGGATGTCGTAGTGTTTCTTTTATTTTATGGGATTTTTTTATTTTTTATTGATTTTTTTTAGGATGTATTACGAGTTAGTTATTATTCTTAACTCGAGTCGGAGTCAAGTCAAATTTTATTTATAAGTTTGCCACCGGTGTGTTTCTTCTCCCTCTCGACACTTCTCTTCTCCAAACCCTTGCCCTGACGCCGCCCCCATACGTGTCACTGCCATCACTAATCGACGCCGCCTAGCCCCGCCATGCCATTGTCGTGCCACCTCGACCACCCCAACCACCGTCTAGTCGCCACGATGCCGGAATCACCTTGCAATTTGGGAGCTGCTCACAACCACCATGGGGTTCATATGAATTTGATGCATTATTTAGTTCGTGGGCGTTAGCTTCTATTTTGATATGTATGTACGAAGTATGAGCTCGCTGTCTAGGTGCGAGGACACGCTTGGAGCTTCTATCAAGTTCGTTTAGGGCTAATCTCTATTTTATACTCAATTCTATTGTATATTTGGTTTATTATTTACAGGATGGGTTAAGTTGTGTTTTATCGAATCCTACTTAACCTAGGCCATTTTAACGAACTGGTTTCTGAGATAAATAACCTTTGAGGATGAGATCCCTCGAGTATGTTTTCGAAAATAAGATTCAACACAAATTGCCTTCAGACCTATTTTATAAATCTCTCTCAGGCCTATATATATAATTTTACCGAGTTTTTAATGAGATGAGAGATGTCAAAACCAACATGGCGTACCATGAGCGAATGCACGTGATAGTAAAAACAAGCTTTGGATTAGTGAGCAAACTATTCAATTCCCGAGGGATTAGTGATATGGTTGCCATGCTGCCTTGAATCGAGATGGAAATATTCAGTAGACCTGCTTAATCTGTCTATGACTGATATTGTGTGTCAAGATCTCTTTATGTTGATCATACAGCTAAGCTGATTAACACTCCATGCAGGGTTGTTGAACTGCCTGGGAGTTGGAACAAAGAGCCGAGGAGAAGCTGATTCAATGGAAAGCCGTGCTTTCACAGGTGACAAAGTGGTTTCACTCTCATCCCCCTCTTAATCCGATCCCATTTGGATGAGAATCTTCTGTCTTTTCTTTGTGCTTCCTTTGTTTCAAAACAGCCTCCACTCGAGACAACTCACATGCTCTCTAGAAGCTGCTATTCTTGGTTCCAACTTCCAACCTATTACGTGCTTGCAAGAGTTATATTAAGCTAGTTTTTCGGCTGGTCATGGGTGCTCCGATTTGACATGTGACAGCATAAATCAATCTTTTCCAGCCTGTAATTATCTTGATGGCCCCATCATTTCTGTGTTTAGCACTTTAAATGGCTCAATTACTTCTTGAACCATCAACTTGATTTGTTGCTGCCGCATTCTTGGTGATGCTTTTCAGCACCGGGAGACAAGTTAGTATGATCATAACACTTCGAAAAAAAAAAA
>JAVDBV010002528.1:0-12743 GCA_032619315.1 Piper longum
TAGAAGATTATTTCATTGTTCTATTTGACCAGCATGATTATTCTTCCAATAGCTTGCAAAAATGTATATATAGAGGTGCTGGATATAATTGACGAAGCAAGATGCAATGAGGAAAACAGATAAAATGACGTACCATATGAGGTCGGTTGAGCGAGAATGTCCTCAAACATTCTAAAGACGTCGGCGTAAACAAAGGTGGCACCAGGGAGGTTGGCATTTAAGCTATCGATCATAACTCTCATGTTGTTGTTGAAGGGAAGAACAAGTCCATTCACCGAGTCCGAGCACTGGCTGTTCGCACTTTGTGCCAATATGCTAGGAATGCACCCAAGTATTCCCACGTTTGGGAGCACAAACTTCCTACCTCCAAGGTTGTAAAGCCTCTGCACAAGCATGAATGAATTGATAAGTTCATTCAACAAGTTTTATATAAAACTATCTCCTTGCTTTCTTTCAGCATAATGGATACCATTAACTGTTGGGAATATTGCTGGATTAAGAGGTCGGCGTACTGCTGTGCGTTGTATTGGTTCCGAGTGTTGTAATTAGGCATCAGATAGTTGTTCAAGTAGTCGTTGCTCCCGAAGCCTACAAAAAAGATGCATTTTCCTAGTGATTGGGCAACCTCATCCGCTCCTAGCCGGAGATTGAACTGGTTCAGAGTATTTTCAAAGTTCCTGATCTGCTGATTGAACGGTATGCGTCCCACCTGCGTGCCCAAGTACTTGTATTAGCAGACCCACATGACTCACTCACCCACAGTACTGCATACACCTACACAACAAAGCATCCCCAACCTAACTCTATAAATGGAAACCCCACCTTACACCAAACCATAACCAAATTGCACCACCTATACATATTCGTTATTTGATACATAAGTAAATATGGTTATTTATATAACTCACAAAGTTTCCGCCTGTAGCATCCAAAATGCCGGCCGCCGCAGATGCGTAGTTCACTCCGTGGAGTGACCCTTCTGCTGAGGCTTGTGAGTACGCTGGTGTCAAAGGAAGCCCCAGCAACTCCGCTAAAAGAACAAAACATTGTGTTCTTGAAGTTGGTTTGCACTATAAAGATTTGAAGACTAATGTAAAGGTGTGAATATAGGTGATAGAAGACGAATAGTAAACAAACCAATAGCATCCACCATTGTGTAGCCATTTGAGAAGCGCCCGGAGGGACCTCCCGAGAAGTCGATGCCATATGGGTAGTAGTTGGCCTTGGCGAAGGATGGAAGATTGTTATTGTTTCCGTTGTCTATAAGTGAGTCGCCAAATATGAACATGGCCGGCACAAGCTGCCTCCTATTGGCGTCTGGTAAAAGAGTCCCTTGAGCCCGACATGAACATATGAGAATGACATAGACGGAGAGGAAGGAGATGGTGTAGGAGAAGCTGGAATTTGTGGAAGCCATTAGCTAGAGAAGGAAGGTGAAGAGGCAAAACCCAGTGCAGGGAGGTTTAATAGAGAGACGAGGAGGTGGTCGGTTGATATGTAGTAAATGTTATTTTACAGAGAAGTAAATGAATGCAGATATGATCAGAGAACCAGTGCCACACTTGTTTTTTTCTCGATTTAATAACAGACCTACCACCTCAACTCCCTCCACTCTTGGTGTAATTTCTGGAGCATGTGTCTTGAATCTTGATTCTTAAAATGGGTTTCTTCTTTCACGGTATGAGTGACTCGCTAAGTGTCAGTCTCACACGCCTAAACGGACAAGAAAAATTGATAGTTGTGTTAAATATGTAAATTGACCACTTAATTTTCCATGGTATCTAAATGGCATCAGTTAAAATGCATTTGTTAATTAATCATTGAACTGGCTCTCTCCAATCCGCAGCTAAAATGATGAGTTGCTAAGAAAGTGTTCCTCTCAGTGTCTCACTTGGGGATCATTACATGGATACAAATCAAATGAAAATAATGTAGTTTTCAATCGTGGAAATTATATGTGCTATATTTTGATCACGGTTGAAAATTGTGAAGAATATAACCAATTAAAGCTGTATATTTTCTGACCCCAAAGTCGAAACATGCGGTAATTGCCAAAAGAAAATTTGCTTGAGAAAGTGATACATTTGGATTTTTGTCTTTGGGAAGTAAGGAGCCGCATCTTTACAGGTGCTTTTGTTAAACCTCCAGATTCGAACTATACTTCAATCTTTGTGATTTCTCGCTTTATGTTGAAAATTAGTATTCAAACTATCGTCAAAGCTCGAACTTTTGGACCATGCGGCGCTTCCTTGTGTGCCCACCCAATGACACGAACAACATGATCCATCAGATAAAAATAACTAAATAATTTTACTGTTTTGACCAGTGCTAATGAATTAATAACTGTTTTGTGTTCATACAGTAACCACCAAACTGAGTATAAACTACCCACACAAGCTCCTTTGTATGTAAGTTAGAAAGTCCAGACTTTCTGTACGTTGGGTGTGTTGAGGGGTAGCCGCTGCAGGCTCCATAACTTCAACTATCTCTGCTCGCTGCAGTGTCTCAATTTGTAATATCTTGTTAACAATTGATCGTATTTTCGAAATGGTAATTGATATAGGAGTGGATAAAGTGTCAGATCCGGTGGCAAATGTGTTGATGCCGGTGGATGAGAACGTCAATTCACAGTAAAGAAAACAGTAAGCAAGCTTAAGTCGCGGGAATCTCGTTCTCCTTAAGGCAATAAACGCGCCACACGTATCTTACATGAGTCGCAGGTGAGTTTACCTCAAAGATGAAATAAGCTACTTATTAACTATTTCTTACAGTAAATAAATCGATCATTAAAACATGAGAAAAATTGATTGTTATCTTGTTTATTCAAAGACAATAGAAAATGACTTATATAGAGGTAATCTTCAAAACCGTTACAAACGGTTAAGACATGAGTTATTAAAAATTAACTAGACAAGGGATATAAACACTCAAGTACAATAAATGGTAAACTTGTATCACACTTATTGTATGTAATACTGAATCACACTTATTATTGTTAATTTAATTTTTTGGGATAATTAACAAATTAATGTGATTAATTATGTCAACACAATTTATCTTGTGTGATAAAATAATTTAACAAAGTTTGACTATATTTTATATAAAAAATAAGAAAAATTATATAAGCTACGCTTCATAACTATAAGTTTGAACATTTTTTACTGGTTTTATAAAATAATATTTATGTATATTAAAAGTGTGGTGCATAACTAGGAGGTTGATAAAATTTTGTCTTTTATAAATATCATTATACCTTATTTTTAAATTCTCAAAGATGTACAAATTAATAAATATTTTAAAATTAATTTTTATTACAGTTATTTTGATAATTAAGATAAAAAATCAGAAATATTAAATTATGTTGAAATTTTATAACCCTTATTATTTATTATTTTATTTATCTATGCAATTTTTTAATTGTTTGACTTACTAAAATGCTCAAAATGAAAGGTACAGCCTAGGGCTATTAAACGAGCAACTGAGCCAATTTATTCTGTGCCCGAATTCAAATCGAGATCAAACAAGTTTTCAACATATATACTTAAAATTGACTCGAGTATTTTTTACGGTATTTGAGTTCGAATCGAACTCTAATACACTTAAATTGTTTAATTTTGATGTGCTCGTTTATGAACTCGATTGCGAAATCAAAAGTATCTCATTTAAAAAATAAAGCAGCGTGAATTGAATCCATAACCTCTATGGATATAAAGACCTCTCATCTATGGTATCTCGCTACTTTGTTATGATATTATATATAAATAAATATAAATAGCCAGGGGCAGATAATATTTCTATCTCAAACTTTAATCTGGATATTTTGATTATAAGAACGACCCAAATTTAATAAAAAAATAAAAAATAAAATACCCCCATCGCCACCATCATATAATATGTAGTTAATAATAATATTTATTTGTAATTTTAAATATATTTTGAGTAGAAAATTATTATTATGTATATTATTCTATTATTTTATCAAGTCAAGTTCAAGTTAAACTAAGAGTCAATTTCGAGCCAAGTTCGAGTTATAACCGAGTTAAGTTAATACGAATATTGTCTTGCTCAAACTCGACTCCTAAGATTCGAGTTCGACTTGAGTTCGAGTTTGAACATTTAAATATCGAGTTGCGAGTTGAGTCGAACCGAACCGAATCTCAAATGCTCACAAGTTGATTTGCTCAATTAAGAGCCCTACCTGAATAGGATAAAATATAGCTTATATATACAAGGCTGATAGAAAAACAATTAGAGTTAATTAACTTGCGCAAGCAATTATGGTTCTTGTCAAACAGTTGCCCATTTGATCTTTATGTTTTGCAAGAGAAATGATGTCTTTGCCTTCAATTTTATTGAGATCCGAATCACTCGAGCTAATGTGTTATCTTTAGTCATGGATTACTTGTAATTCGAGAAAATCTTGTATCCGCTGACACTTTTGTATTAACATTGAGTATGAGGCCTTCAACAAGAAAAGTCGGATGATGAAGGTAATTTTATTTAAATAATAAAAAAATACAGCCATATAATTGACAACATTTTCCCATTACTGATATTTATATTTTATATATTTATTTTTTAAAAAAAAATATTGTGCATTTCAAAGGATGTTTACAGGTCAAGCTAACATTTTCCTTGCCATCATTTAATGGGCATTGACCTGAGTGCCCCCTCCCGGACGGTGCAAATTACAACCCTTAGTGAGTAATTGGAATCCTCTACATAAGGATGTAACTAATAAATAGATGCACTTTTTTCATGTAACCTTTAAAAAGTGGGATTAACAAATGTTTTTAAAATCGTATCAGTGACCACACCGGACTTTCGACCGGTACATGACACGCTTGGTTTAATCGCAGATTTAGCATGTTATACCGGATTTGATTATATTTTAAGTATATTAAATGATTCTCATTATCAAATAACATAGCATAGCCTACTGGTTTGGTGTTATACATTTAGGTGAGAGGCCTTGAGTTAAGAACTTGGCGGGTTATAAGTTTGTTTTTCTAACTTAGCACTTATCTTAGCCACTACAATAGCCCCAATCCCAGTCACTAGGCCCACATAGTTCCCAAAACAAGCTTATATCTCTCTCATTTGAAGATAAACCCACATTCACCCTTTTCATCTCTCCTCGTACACAAATTCAACAAAGGTAATTTACTGACTTCAAACTGGGTTAGACCAGAAAAAACTGCAGTATTTACAAAATACTGTTTCAATAAAAACCGGTTGAAAATTAGGTATGATTTGCATGTGTGGTCTAACACATTGAACTGGGATTTGAGTCCGGTACCCGGTATACCGGGTCGGACCGGCGGTGCAGTCAGGTTTTTAAAGTACTGGGATTAACTGCATCCTAATGAAGAACACCCACGAAAGTCACAATATTCAATATCTCCCACAAGTGCTCTCAGTTATAAAATTATAATAACAAACACTCAATTCATCGTATATCCTCATACATGGAACAAAATAAAATGAACGACCTTATAGGAGATCTCTTATAGAAACAGCAAATCCCATCATCCACGAAATACATTCTGCACTCAATTCATCGTATATCCTCATACATGGAACAAAATAAAATGAACGACCTTAAAGGAGAATGCCTAATTGGAGATCTCTTATAGAAACAACAAATCCCATCATCCACGAAATACATTCTGCACACAACGCCACAAGCCTGCAACTACCATGGCTGTAATTGAAAAAAAGATTGAATAAATACAATATTGTCCCATTGATATTATGTCGATAGTTTCCTAACAAAAAATATACAGAAATTTAGAGCTCCTTACTACTCTATCTGGACTATCAGAAAAAAGAAAAGAAAACAAAAAAAAAAAAAGAAGAAGAAATAGAACTTGACAATTTGACAAGGAAATATTCCATTGCATAGAACCGAACATATCCCCCCCTTGTTATGTTTGTCATGGTGTTTGGGCTATTTCAATTAAAATCTTGTGGAGAGCCTGGGGCTTGGAAAAGAATGGGCAATGATCGCTGCCTTTGATCTTAAACACCCCACTTGGGGGATTTTCTCGGACAAGCTTCTCCTGGATGTCTGGTGACAGGGTTCGATCTTCAAGTGTCTGAACGAAGTAACGCTGCACTTTGCCATAGTTCTCAGACGAAAGGAACAACTTCTCCATGATAGGTCCTAGAGGAATTGGTCTCATTGAAAGCATTGCCAAAGCAACATCCTACAAACAAACTCTTTTGATTCATTTATCGCAGAAGGTGTAAGCTTAGAATGTGACTAAATGCAAGTTGTTCTTGCTAAAAGCCTTAAGTACATTCAGATCCTCTCTTCATCAAATTAAGGCTAAAATTGCACGGAAAGAGCTTTATATATTCTATTGTACGCTTATCACCGAGAAGTGGATGAAAATACATAGGAAGTGAAGATCAAGTGAAAATAGTTGTTATGTCTACAGTTTAATCCCCAATTTTCACAGAACCAAACAGCAATTAGCAGACGGCATAAACAAAGTAGACATCTGATCTGCTCTGTGTAAAAATAAAATGTGTGCTTAAATACTTTTTGGATTTTACCTTTGAAGGGGACTGGTTGAAATATAAGTTTCTGATTTGTTCCTTGTCTAGCTTAAGACTTGTGGGAGGCTTGTCTTTGCCATTGCCATAGCTAAGGTACTTTGATTCCTGCATAAAGATTTCCGCACAGGCTAGCTGCAAATGAAATTTATTGCATGAGAACATGCATAAAAGAAGAGACAAATTAGCTCTAAACAGATGCAATGCAAAGCCACATTCCCATAAGCCTAATTTTGAATCCTATAGAAAGAACACTGCTTATATCTCAGCAAGTATCCATAAAAAATTCTTAAAAAGATAAATACAAAAATTGAATGTTCTTTCTCGACTATGATGACATCACAATATTTTAGGAGTTATAAGCTTGAAAAATAGTAAGTTAAGCTGGTAATTCAAAGTTGACACTAAAATTTTATCTTCCCTATAAAATTTTGATGCGTCTAATTGCAAGTACAGAAATGTTTTGCTGTTCTTGAAATGATGAAGTGGTGAAATATAAAATAAGGAATGGTCAGACTAGAAACTTTCCGTCACATCTCTAATACATTTCTCTCCAATAAGATAATTACTCACCTGATAAAAGTCAACTAGCACTCCTAAAATCACCATAATTTACTTAACACGCATAGTCTTTACCTCTTCTGCAAATACATCAAATGGTCGCTGGCCATCTAGAACCATTGTAGCGCATAGAAAAACTGCCTTTGCAATGTTATCTGGACAATTCTCCAATGCATAAGATATGGAAGCTCCCCCACAGCTGTGACCAACCAAAATTACCTGATAACAAAGTAGACCATCTTATTCTCCAAAAATGTTTGAGACCCACACAAAAAAAAAAAACCGCGTTGTATGATGCATATCTAAACTTTACCTTTTCATCCTCAAGATTATTTAGATAATCTACGAGAGGCTTAGAGTAGTCTGCAAGAGTTGATATTGAATTTGGATCTGTGTGTTCAATCCCGGATCCAGTAAGATCTATAGCAACAGGAAACAGCCCTGCCTCTTCTAAGAGTGGAATGGACTTGTACCAACACCATGCCCCAAATCCTTCACCATGAACAAGAACAAATTTCTTCGTTTTAATGCTCTCTAAAGCTTCTGAAACCTGCGCCAGATAATGAAGTTCGGTTATGCCATCATGCACGTGTTTTTTTTCACTACAATTAGGTCACTGAATCATCCATACAGCTACAAGAACCGTCTTGTTGCAGGTTTACACACAAAGGGTACCAATAGAATGTCCCAAGTAAGTTTAATTGAACATCAAGTAATTTAATACTCTTTTAAACTTCCAATAAAAGTTGCCAGATTACAGAATGCAATGCCATCTTTTGTCAAAAATAAAAAGCTAACCAACATAATTTTCCTTTTCTTCAAAGGTGGGGGAAAAAAATCCTCCACGTTTTTCAATCTAAACGGCAGAAAATCTGACACAATCAAGATTATTCTTTAATCAACAGTTTCCTTGCCCATAATCAACAATGTCAGCACAAATTATAATCAAAACTGATTTCGAAGTTATAAACTTGAATAATAGAAAGATAAAACATGTCTTCGGAAGTAAGGTGGATAGCATTGAGACAAAATCTAAATTGCCAAAGATATGAACTTCAAGGTTCACAAGATTCAACAGCACGTAGTATTGAAGAAAGCAGTCCGTACTACACAAATCTTTGGTGAATGATCTTTACCAAATAAACCTGACAATAAGAAGAATGATACTTATGCACTGAGTGAAAAAATTTGCTTAGAATCTCACTTAACCAAAATTAACACCTTCACTCAATGACCTGAACCTTCAATTTTCGTAAATACATTACAACCACATATTTACTTCAATTCATCCCAACACATGTCAATATTGAGCTAGACATTTTATCGGTCAGAAAGGGTGAGTCCGACCAACCAACCTGCTTGCCGTTTGGTAGAGTATCAATACTAGGCTTCCGACGAGAACTGGATGACCCGACACGACGAGACATGGATCCTTCAAAACGCTGAGAGAGCTGATGCTGGTGCAACGCCATGGAAAGCGCTTGCCGGTGCAACAACTCCTCATCCAGAGTAAACTTCCTCTGAGAAGTACGCCCACTTCTCTTGCTTCTCGATCTGATATCCCTCCCATCCTTCTTCGGCATGCACATGAGTTGATTCCCCATCCCAAAAGTCTCAACCCAGACTCTAAAAGACTAACTCTTTTGATCTCTGTCCAAACAGTTTTCAGATTCTATGAGGTTCAAGTTCGTCTAAGCTTGAACCTACTATGTAAAGACGAGAGGAGGCAGTTGGTGCAACATAATGAGCAAATAATGCAACAATGACGAAGACCCACAAAAAGACAACAAAGGTTCTGATTTCCAATGATATGAGCAATGGAGTAAGGTAGCAGGCAATCGAACCAGCGGAATATATGGCAGAAATTAAGCAGAATAATAAGAAGGGCGAGTGGATCTTATAGCCACTCTTTAAGATTCACCCAAGTAAGCTACAAGGCAGCCAAATCTAATTTCATTATAAGAAGAATCAGGGTATATTAATCTAAGAGAGACCAAGATGAGCTCCAGCAGCTAGTAGGCTCAGGAGGAGGACAGGAAGAAATGGGCGTTCGATTTGGGGTCAAAACTTGAGAGAAGAGAGAGAGAGCATTGAATGAGGGGAGGGCGTAGGTGAAACCCAATTTTCAACTATACCCATGACAAGACAGCTTTTCTTAGATTCATCTATGAGACTTTGAGAGTTCCCGATCCTGTAGGTGGTTGAGTTTCTTTGCCTTACTAAGTTGCCAAACTCTTATGTTTGCTTCGGATTTAGCTGGCCAGTGATTGGTCGGCCCGTTGGGTCGGTGTGATTCTCCTTGCTTATCTTCTCTCCCACTGCACAATTATGCGTGCATATCATACCCAAGAGGTCAGAATCGATGAAAACGTTTTCTGTTTTTTCTATTTTGTTGGAAAAGGAATGATAATTAGTCTCGTGTTGTCCGCAAAGGTTGGGCCAGGTTTCCAATAACTGAAAAATGTGGCCCCTTTGATTGCTTACCGCTGAATTAATTTTTAGATTATGTCAAAATAATAATTTATAAAAGTATCAAATTCTATGGTTAAAAATTAAAAATCTATTTTTTTGTATTTCCCCTTTTTCTAAGTAAAAATATATGAAAATTGGCACGCCCTTAAACAAGTCTTAATTTTCTTTCATTGAGATTTGTTTATGTATTCACCGAACATAATATAAAGATTGTTCACGAATATTTATTTAATTAGGCCTATTCAATCGATTAGCATCTAATATATACACATATGCATGAATAATTGTTTATTGTTTTTGAAAGAATAAGTATTTATTTAATTATCTGTATTCAGTGGATCAACACCTAGTATTTTACCATATGGGTGCAAAATACACAGTTCTTACGTGGTAAGAAACAAATGATAATTTTTTGGAGATTTTTTATTTGTATGAAGATTTACTTTATTTTATTTTTTGAAACGATGTATTAAGATTTATTGATGTATGAACTAACCTAATATACAATCCTTTCTGATACGAAGCTAATTCAAATTCAAATGTTGGTTGAGGCA
Organism: Piper longum; assembly: GCA_032619315.1. Lineage (NCBI taxonomy): Eukaryota > Viridiplantae > Streptophyta > Magnoliopsida > Piperales > Piperaceae > Piper > Piper longum. Next base: position 10,149 of record JAVDBV010002528.1, read on the forward strand.
TGACCGACCATTTGGCTACTTTGGGTACCCAAGCATTCAAAGCTTCTGGTTGAGGTTGCACTCTCATGCCTCGCATTTATCACACTTGTGCGGTCGTCTATGTTTTTTACCCACCACCAGAATAAAATATCTTCTTTTATTTAAACCATAACGTATAATACTAGTTATTATTAATTAAGCTCGATTCCAATATGATGCATATCCAGTTTGGTTAATAAGTTACATCTGTTGACCTTTTCTTTATCCTTGACATATTGTAACTATATTCTTCGTAATTTTTTTTATCGTACATTGAACAGGTATAACTCATTACTGTTGACAAGCAAGAGCCCACTGACCCATCTCGTCCAAGCCAAGGAAGGAGACAGGAGGCCAACCCCACACACCAACAAACTGCGGCTCAAGCAAATAAATGGGCACTTTTTAAACCCTAAATTAATATCCAAGCTTTCAAAAATCTTTTTTTTAAAAAAAAATAGAGTTTTAGGCTCTACCATATAACTTATAAAGGTTTTGAGTTGATCTGCCAAATCAATGCATGAAGATTCGTCTTTCTCACCCATGATCCCCCTCCCCATGCAGGCCATGTTACCATCTTCGTAGAAAAGGGGGCTGATCAGCAGAAGAAACAATTAATTAGAATACATGTGAAGATGATCAACGATACACCTGTTGAATGCATGAGTACATGCAACAAAAGCCGCACTATGATTAAGAGTGGACAAATTCCCTGCATGTTTGTTAATAATGGAAACTGCAGCTACTTAATTGTGAACGGGACAAAAAGTGCTGATATTTTATACAGCCGGTGCTGTCTCATTTGCAGATCTTTTATTTTAGTTCTGTGCTTATTTGTCCTTTTTTTTCCCTAACAAAATGTCAAACTATGGGATTTTATACAAGAAATAAAAAGTGGCTTTCTAGAACGACAAGTCACGAGAATTGTGCTTTTTCTTCCCAACATCAATCCCCACTTGAGCTGAACTTGTTAATGACCAACTTGATATTAATCTTTTTCCAAGAAAAAAATAATCATAATGGTAATAAATTTTTGAAAAAAAGAATTCAAAGCTTTCTTTTTCTTCAAGAATCAAGAAATGAGAATATAAGGCGAAACGAAGATGCAAAGAGATATTTACTAATAAAAAGAGAGAGGTAGTAGCAGTTCACAATATAGGGGCACAACCCATGCAAATGCTATTTTTTAGTAAATGCTTGTGTTTGGCAAGCAACCCGAAGGCAAATGTATTTTCTTTAGCTTTTTCGTAGCAGTCACAACGATTTGTTTATGTTTTTTCGTTTTAGGTTTTTTTTATTGTTTTGAAATTATATAAAATTTGGAGAGTACAATTTTTTTTATGTTGAGATGTCTTGAAATTCATTCAAAAGAAATTTTAATTTTAATCAAAATTAAATTATGTAAAATAATTTTAAAAAGTATTTTCTTACAAAAAAGAAAAAAATTTGGAAAAAAATTTAAAAGGCGCATGCACATATACATAAGAATGAATATTTCATTTTTATTTTATTTTTTATTATTCAAATATTTTTTTTAAATTTTTATGTCATTTTATATGATTTTTTTTATTTATATTATTTTTATGTCAACTTAATAAACCCTTAAAAAAATCACAAAGGTCAGCTAATTTGTTCTCTAGAAGATTGAGATTGTTGCAGTTGATTGGGGCGATCGAGTGTTGTGGTTTGGGTGATTTGGTAGCTGTTCACGCACTATTTTCTTTTGTCGTAATATCAAAGATATTAAATATAATATATATCTAATCTAATCATCCATAAATTATAATTTAATTTACCAATCTCGTTATAGGCTATTAAAATTGAACACTCTGTTGCTGATTTTTTTTCTTTTTTTCTTGTAAAAAAAAGATTAGTTTGGTTTTTTATTTTGTTTGTTTGAATTGATTTAAAATTTTATTTAAATTAGTTAAAATAAATAATAATTACTTGATATCTTAAAAATAGATTTCTATTTTAATTGTCTATGATTTATTTTATATTTATCATATTTGATTGGTCAGTTCTTTTTGTTTTTTATCAAGGATAAATTTGAGTTCCTCATTTATTAATAAAAATAGTTCTTATTTAATCAGAAATTAACGATTAGTTAATTATTCAAAATTTTCTCATTTTTGCTGTATGATAAAGCATGTAATTTTTAAAATTAAAAATATTATTTTATAATAAAAAATTTAAAAATATATAATCATTGGTGGGGTCAGGAATTTATTATAACAAGTGTTACAACAAATTTATTGTAGTATTTATTTAATTGATATAAATTATTTAAAATTTAAAAATAATTTAATTATTATAATTATTTTTGTAAGCACTACTAATTGAAATGATTTAAACTGATTAATCAACTTATACAACGCAAATTCCCGACGGCGATCTTATTCAAAAATGGGTGCGTCCCCATGCACATCTAGGGGTGGCGCACGTAAGGCTTGGACCCCCTCCACGTCTCCTTCCCTTCGTGCTTTCAATTTTTGCGCCACATGATAGGGGGCTGTAACACCCCGACTCGGCTCACCCTTGAACCGACCCGGAAATGCTACCGGCGACCGAACCGTT
>JAVDBV010002529.1:0-11479 GCA_032619315.1 Piper longum
TATATAAGAATGTGGTTTTCTTCCACCCACAATTTTTACAGATTTTTTCTTAAATTTATATAATTTTAAAAAGAACATAATTGAATTATTATAATAATAAAGATTAGATATATAAGATTTTTAATCTAACTCTAGCTATGAATTACGTTTTTTATCATGATGGTTAGATTATTATAATGGCTGACATTAATCTATCAGATTTCTCATTAAATTATAATTATAAAATAATTATCTTACAAAAAAACCAGCCCCAAATCCCCAAATTTCCGTTAGTAAATAAAAAAACTATTTTTCCTATATTTCCCAAAACAGGTCCGGTTTTCTTTTATGATTTATTCATACTTTTTTTCTTTCTTCAAGGTATAGTATTCTTCAAATTAACAAATTCGAGATTGTTCCTTTATAATTTATAACTCACAAGTTCTCCCTCATTCAATTGATTTTTTTTTATTTCATTTTTTCCGCTTCAATATCTATTATAACAATTTAGACTAGAAATATAAGATTTATAAATTAATTATTAGTATAAGTTATGCTTTAAGTATAAGTTATTTAATCTTAATCTTCAATTTTTGTTCTGAGTGCCTTGTAGGAAAAGGTTTAGTGGGAGAGCAACCACAATATCGCCCAACTGCTCCATTTCTAGGGTTTCGTCCATCTGATCTCCACTTCTTCCCACTCCCTCTGAACACATGGATCTCAATCTCGATGGCGCCCATTCGATGGGAACTACCATCGTCGGCGTCACCTTCAATGGTGGCGTCGTACTCGGCGCTGACTCCAGAACGAGCACCGGTGAGTGCGTGGTGATGGAGGTGTTGTTTTGTTTTGTGTTCTGTTTTTTTTTTAAAAAAGTCACATATTCAAAAAGTAATTGTTGTTTGGTGAACGATGATTGATGCTGTCGATAATGTGGTGCCAACAACTGTTGCTTGATCAAAAGGGCGTTTTTTATTTTTATACTTTTGTGTGGAGTTGAATTGTGGTGCTATGGATTTAAAGTTTTGATTTTTTTTTGTGTGGATTTGTTTAGGTGCGTATGTTGCCAACCGCGCGTCGGACAAGATCACGCAGCTCACTGATAACGTCTATGTTTGCCGTTCTGGATCTGTATCATCTGCTCTCGATGAATTTTTTTTTTTTTTTTGTGCGAGTTTAGTTCTTTAAGTCTTTGACATTTGAAATGCTCAGTGCGTGAATATATATATATATATATATATATATATATATATATTTAAACTGTTCATTTTGTAGGGATGCAATAATGGGTTTTTGTACAATATACATATTACTTTCTCTATTAGTTGAAGCTAGTATGTGTGAACTTAAGATCATTTTAATTGTCCGGGATGCTCATGCACTTAAGAAAGAGAACCAATTAATATTTATTTCAACACTCCTTCCCACTTGCCAGTTTTTATGGCTTAGCATGTGAACAGATTATGGGGTAAACATCCATTTATGGCTTTACACGTTAACAAGAATGGCTAGACGCAACATTGAGCAAAGTACTATGGCGTCTCTTTAATAGGTCAAACTGTAGGGGAAAGGAACCAAATAATATTTGCTTCAACCGGCATATTTAGGCAATTATTTTAATTTTCTAAATGCGTGCATGTCCTAATTCTTGGTGGGCCGCTTAAACAATGTGTGCTTGCTGTAAATATGGACAAAGAACAAGCGGGGGCATTTAGGTGGGCATTCCATTAGTTGTGGCTGCTCATAAAGGACCCACATACATTTTTCTCATGATGATTGACAAGTATCATTATGTTGTTTTTTTTTTTCTTGTTGTCTCTATCCTCGTGGTTGGATGTCTTACTGGAAGTATGAGTTATACTATGATTTAAGCGGAAGTATGAACTAGGATATGGTTTGCTTTCAGTTTCCCTCTAATTTTTGTTTCCATTTCAGGCAGCTGATTCTCAAATTGTCTCTGATTATGTACGACACTTTCTTCATCAGCACACGTGAGTAACTGTGGCACGCTTTTTCTTTAATTATTAAGACTATCTGGTAATCCATATGTAATGAAACTATTTGTTGAATCTATTGGTCATTAATTGTAAATCATAAGCTGCTACTTATTGAGAATGCTAAATTGATTCCATAATTTTTATCCGTATAAACCACAGATTTTTTCGTTATTATATTGGTATATATATAATGAAAAAACTTTTTGCTGTGATGGTCTCTATGTTACATTTAGTGTGTCAGAGATTTGTGCAGTCTAAAGTTGAAAAGGTGGTTTGCTTTATTTTGTTTACTTCTAATTTGTGCCCATGGAAAGTTATTTGCTTTTTTTACCTTGCTTTCATGTTAATTTTATTCTTGCCTATCCCTTCCCTCTTGTAGGTGTTTATTTTCTTCTGGTGTATGGTTTCAAATTTCAGTGTTCTCGTCAAATGGTTATCTCTGAGCTTTGCGTGTTTTTTTTTCTACAGAATTCAACTTGGGCAGCCTGCTACTGTTAAGGTTGCTGCAAATTTAGTGAGATTGTTGTCCTATAATAACAAGGTAATTTATATAACCTAACTTGCTCTGTCGTAAGATATTTGAAGTTGTATATAGCTAGTTAAATCATAGAAATGCCAACCTTGGTATTAAATTTGAAGTTTTGGTATATCTTTTTGTTTTAATTTGATGCAATCTTATGATGCATCTGTTAATATTTTCAATATATTTGGCAGAACATGCTAGAAACAGGTCTGATCATTGGGGGATGGGACAAATATGAAGGAGGCCAAATATATTCTGTGCCTTTAGGGGGTACAATATTGCAACAGCCTTTTACCATTGGTGGTACGTTGGCCTTTTCTTCTTCTTTTTCTTAAAAAAAATATATTTAATTTAATGATTCCTATTTGTTCGTTCATCATTATGCAATTGTCCTCATTGCTATAATTGACTTGTAAGATCTAGTAAAATCTAGTATATTTGTGGGGATGTGCTTATAGTTAACCACTTTTGAAGAATTGACTTGGATCATCAGTTTGCACTTGGGCTGGTCGTTACATGGCTATCCGACTCTCTCCATGCTTTACTTTCTGTAACTTGACTATTAAATGATTACAATAACAACAATGATGATGGTGTAATAAAGTATTGGAAGTACATTGCATCTCGGCTAAGGGTTTTAAATGGACAGTTGAAGACATGGTGTCGAATGTGTAGATTCTAATTTGCTGTGTTGAAACCCATTGGTGAAGTTTGGATTAACAAAATATTGAAACTGTGTTGCACCTTGGCAAGGATTTTTAATGGTATATAATTAAAGAGAATATATCAAAGCAATAGATTCCAACTAGATGTGCTGGTCATTTATTGAAAAGGTTCATTTTGGTCAATAGTTTTAAATGATAGCCATATAATGAAAAGATATAAAGACAATAAGTTTCCCCTAGATTGTTGGAAATCAATTGGCAAAGGTAACACTTAAATAAACATAATTTTTTCTCTTGCTTTTCTGAAGTTGATGGCTGTGGTGTTAGTTTTTTTTTTTTTTTTTTACTGTGTTTAGTCTTTTGTACTTTCTACTTTACAGGGTCTGGTTCAGCTTATCTGTATGGTTTTTTTGACCAAGCGTGGACGGAAAATATGAACAAAGACGAAGCTGAGGTTTGAGGTTTTACTTGCAATTATCACATTTGACCAACTATTATTCTTAATGTACAAATTATTTGTTTTTTTATGCTTGCATCAGAGGCATAGATTTACTTGAAGTTGTGTCTTGTTGCATTTTTGCATGTATGCTTTTACTATTTGATGATAAATATTTTTGTTAGTGGTGTCTGTCTGTTTTTCAGCTGATAAATTTGTGGATACGTCCTTTGTGTGGTTACTTGGTGTGCAGAAACTGGTTGTGAAAGCAGTGTCTCTCGCCATTGCTCGAGATGGTGCTAGTGGTGGTGTTGTTAGAACAGTTATTGTGAGTCCTCTTCTCTTCTTTTATTACTTTGATTGCATGTGTTGTGAAGGATACGTCTGTTAACTTTGTTACTCATCTTTGCACTGAACTAGCCCGAAAATTTTTGAAAATTTTCATTTATATTCAAATATTTTGTGCTTAGGACTCATTTCTTTGATCGGTTAATTATTAGTCAGTTTGTTGTGGAAGTCCAGAATTTATTTTTGAAAAATTAAATTCTAGGCCACAGTCAGCTCGGCCGTCACTGTGCCTTTAATTTAATCATCTATCATGGGATTGTTCATATGGATTTTTTTTTCAAATGCAGATAACTGCTGAAGGTGTAACCAGAAACTTTTATCCTGGCGATTCTCTTCCATTGTGGCATGAAGAAATGGAGCCCCTTAATTCCTTACTGGACATACTCCCTGAAAGCGCTGCAGAACCAATGCACGAATAGATCTTGATGGATATCCCTGGTTCTGGTGTTATGTTTTATGGAATGACAATTACCTTGCACACAACTAAACCGGCAGTTCATTTTTGTGGCTGCCGTTAGCAAATTGAAGGTTAATAGGTGCTTTTTTTGTTGGCATTTACTTTTGCACTTTAAAATTCATTCCCAAGAGATATGATCACAAGTAAATTGACGGGGGAAAATGAGGTATGCCTATATTGCGAAAATAGACATTTGTATGAATAAGTAAGTTTTTCGTCATGGGTAGAAATGCAAGTTCATTCTGTCCTTCCTTGCCACGCTTCTTTTTTAGCCTCTTTTACGCAACCATGCCATGAACAAGCTAGTAATTCTAGACGATAATCAGACTTCGCGATAAAAATTCATTCCATTTTTTAAAAAGTATGGATGTGAAATTGAGAGTAGCCTGCACTAGATTTTCTAGATCAGGGGGTTGGTTTGTTTATCTACTAATAATGGTTAGGGCAACTGCCAACCAACTGATGGTTGTGTTACACTGATTTTTAGGTCTGATTGTAAGAGGAAAAAATGTAAACTGTTATTGATTTTGTAGAATAATTAATATCAGTAGTAGCTGATGCTCTTGTATTGGGTATTGGGTACATTTAATGTAAACTTCTCGATCACGAGAATGGAAAAGAATGGTTGGATGATGAAGGTAGTTTTGTTTGAGATAAAAAGTTACATAGCATGTGATCTAGACGAACGACTAGATTTGAATATTATTGATATTTTTTATATCACGAATGACTAGAATTGAGTGTTGTTGATATTTATTATATGAGTTGTTACTAATATTGACGCATCTCTATGAAAGTACTACTTTGTGAAGGCCATCCTAGCATAATGCAAATAATATTAAATGATGCCTTGGCTACGTTAATGAAGCCTTTTCGATCAGACATGTACAAGCCAAAGTTAAGCTGTTGTAAGGAATGGTTCGTTGTTGCGTTTTTAGGGCGACATGCAAAATTACGAGGACTTGATACTAAGAACGGCAAAAATAACTCAAACCGTTAAATGCACGACTAATAAAAAAATAAAAAATTGTGTGCTACGTATAGCATTGGACGAGTCAAAATTTATTTTAACAATAAAAAAAATTAACACACTAACTATGATAATTATCAACAAGAGAGGATTTAAGATAATTTCATTTGGAGCACAAGGCATTAGTAAAAGTAAGCACAACAACAGGGCTTTGTAGCTCAAATTAACCGAGCAAGCTATGGTTCAACTCACTTTAATTCAAAGATACAAAGTTCAAATTTTCCACACATATTTTCATAAATCATACCTAAAAATTTTACAAATGTGTATCTTTATAATAATTAGTATCAATTAGGCAAAATATCAAGTCAAGTGCAGCTTAGGATATAGATACTTTAAATTTATAAATAGACTATCGTTGAATAATAAAATAAACTATCATAATCTAGTATCTTAGAACTAAATCCTTGTCGATAATGACTTAAAAAATACATCCTAATTAAATGAGTAGATGGATTAGAATAATTATATTTATTTTTGTTGAAATTTAATTAAAAAGCGGGCATTTTGTTATTTTTTATTAATAAAAGTAGATTTCAAATAATTATTTTTTTTCTTTTATAATAATAATGATTCTAATTTAAGATAATGTTCGGACACGAGATTGTCCACCCTTGTGGATCGCATTTTTCGATTCGAGTTTGAAAGTTTTGTGGGATAAAGAAATAATGTGATAAAAAGAAATGTCACAGACACAAAATAACATGCAAGAAATTTTATATAGTTCGTTAGAGTTCAGCTTGAATTCCTAAGTCAGTCCACGGTGAGATTGTTACTTACAATTCACTAATTTTTAATTCTTTCATAAATTATAAATCTTAATAAATTTTTTGCTTCTGTAACTTTTTTTAAGTCTATATATAATTTCCCCCTTGAAGGCTTTAAAATTAGCACTTGTAATGCATTGATGAAGAATTTGATTTTGCCATAATGACCAATTCAGACCTGGAGGCAACATAATGGACTCACAATCTTCTTGCTTATGGGTAGATTTATAAGCTTATGGGCAGAGATATTGAAAGCCGGACATAATGAACCTGAAGAGCAAGAATATCTTTGAGAAATGTGGAGTGCGTGCTCTTCAATCTTCATCCAACATTCTTCTTGTTTTATATACAAATACACAATGACAATATCATGGTGTTTTTTCTAAAAAAAATTAGTTACACTTTAGTTTTATTGTATTTATTACAACTCGTCAACCGTGTTTAAAGCTGTCAAATTGAATTGAGATTGTTTGTCATTAAATATGGAGTATATGAAACGTCCAGCTCTCCTTTCATTGAAATCAATATACCGAGTCGAGTCGAGTCGAGCAAGTTCGAGTTAAGAGTCAATCGAGTTACAAGTCGAGTCTGAATCAAATCGAGTCGATCCAAGTTTAAAAGAATTCGTGATCGACTCATTTGTTATCGGGTTGAGTCGAGTTATAAACGGCGAGTTATCGAGTCGAGTTAAAATATAATGAGTTCGGACCGAGTCGAGTCTACTCATTAAAAGTCGCGAGTTAACTCGGATCGTGAACAGCCGTACGGCTCCCACTACGCTTCTTCTTCTTCGTGTTTTATAGTAACAACACTACTGGCATGCGGGCTTCTTCTCTGGCGCCGTCAATGGTCCTCCTACGAGCTACGACCAATGGCTATTAACAACTTCAGTAATGGACAGTGAGGGCAAGCCGTGGATGGGAATCCTTCTCTAGGCAAGAAAGTCCCAAGCTTTACTCAAAATGAACCTATGTTTTCTCCTTTATTCGGTGGGCAATTCCTGATTCTCCTGTGGGTAACTTCCTGATTTTTTTCAGGCCAAGGTGGTGTCGAATTGCAGCGGGAATTCACCCAGAAGATTGGTTCACTTTGGACACCAAGGGGATGGGAACGATGGGTGTTGGTCAGAAAATAGCAGCAAAATAAGCTCTCCATGGCAAGGATGACTCAGGTGACTTAGGTACTCCAGCGGCAGTCTTCCAACGATGGCAACAAACTCCGCCGAAGGGCTCCAACTAAGCCAGGCTCTGAACTCCAGGACAACCTTGGTGTAGGGCCCAACTCCGATGTGGTGGCGAGGCGGTACCCGTGAGAGGATCTACTTCTGCTCTGGCTGGGCCCTATGGAGACTCTCCCTTTGACAAGCAAGGATGACGACTACAGTGTGATGAAGGCAGCAAATTGAAGGTGTCCAAGGCGGCTCACATCCAGCACGAATTCTCGGCAGCGACTCGTCTCTCGCGGCAACAAATGGTGAGATGGCAGGACTCTCCACTTCATGGCAACAACAACAACAACAAGGCTTTGGCAACATCGATGCCCGCAACCTTTCTCTTCTCGGCAAGGTTTCACGACAAAGACGGCAGGGAGCAGCGATTGAACTTAATGAATGGGGACGCATTAGGCATGCACAACAGGGAATACAAAATTCCCCCCTTATTTATGTTCCATCCTTACCGGAAGTTTAATTTTACATAATTTTTTTCCGATAAATTTAAAATAAGAAAGATATTTTATTCTAATTTTTTAAAAAATAATATCCGTGGATAGATTTGGAACAGCGTATATCTCGAAAATAGATAACTTTAAATCTTTGCAAACAGATAAATAAATAATAAAATATATATAGAAAAAAGTAAAAAAAAAAAAAAAAAAAAAAAGCTTCTACTCGCGGGCGGGCGTTCCGAGTTACCATCCCTCCCTCTCCCCTCCTTGTTCTCATCGCCTTCTTCCCTTCACCCCCCTCCAATCCTTCTCTTCTCCTTCTTCAACAACAACCTTTGCAACCCATTCCTAGTCCACAGAACCCAAAGGTGACAACATACTATCCGCTTTCTCTCCCATTCCCCCGTCTTTGCGTTTTGTTTCCGGTTCTATATGTTTTTGTTACCATTGCAGTGTTGAAGCCTTGCGCTTGTTTTGTGGATCTAGAGCCTTGGCGCTATGGATGCCATGGTTGTCTGCAAGTCTCCCTGCACTCCCCCCGTAAGTCCACACCGCTTACTTACTTTCTCAACCGCCGATGTGCCGTCTCTGTGATTGCGCGTGTTCCTTGTCAAAGATGAAAACTTTGCCTTCTTTCTAGATCGGATTTGGCTTATTAATGGCTATTTCATGGTCAAAACTCGATTCTTATCGTTGCAATATTGGTTGCCGGGTGTAGTTTCTACCGTAAATTTGTGGGCGAGATCCAACCAAACTTTGAATTTTTTTTTTTATTATCATTTTTTTTGTTGCTTGATTATATACCCAAGGATTGGCTTTTTTGCATTGAAATTGATTCTAGGTTGTCAAACGTAGGGTTTGTTTGTTGGGCAAGCTAGAGGGTTACGCAGTTCAAATTGCAGTTTTATGGTTGGCGGCGGCGTAAATGTGCTGAAAAAGAAGGCTATATGCTTGAGTAACAAGTCCAGAAAGCAGAGTGGAGGAGCGCTGAATGCTACGTGCAGAGATGAGAAGATACTTGTGGCGAACAGGGGTGAAATTGCGGTTCGTGTGATTAGAACTGCGCATGAGATGGGAATTCCATGCGTTGCTGTTTATTCTACTATTGATCAGGATGCGTTGCACGTGAGACTGGCCGAGGAGGCAGTCTGCATTGGCGAGGCACCGAGTAGCCAATCGTAAGTGATCCCAGTACCTGCTTCCTTAGTGCTGAGTGAGTGTAATGGATTTTATGTGTTGCACTAGTTTTGTTGCATTGTTAATGTAGGCGTGTTTTTCATAAGCCAGGCGCAGTGAGTAACTCATGATTTAGTCCTGAACTAAGATTCCCGGCTGGCCGTATGTAATTCATATTGTAAAATATCTCTGTTCGGTTTTATTCATGTCCCACAATACATCCATTTTCTACCCATTGATGTTTATTTATTAAATGTTAATGTGTAGCTTTTTATGTTGTTAAGATGGACTATTGATTTTTTTGATGAAACTTTAACAGGTATTTGTTTATCCCAAATGTTCTTTCTGCTGCTGTGAGCCGGCAATGCACCATGCTACATCCTGGTTATGGTTTCCTGGCCGAAAATGCATCTTTTGTGGATATATGCAAAGAGCATGGGATTAATTTTATTGGTCCAAATGTATGTTCATCTAGTTTTATATCTGTCAATATCAAATTTCTTTTATTTGGCATTTCGTTAGTTATTGCATAACTTGTTTGTGTGGGTTCGTGAGTGCAAATAAACTTGAGATTGTATTTGGTACAGCCTGATAGCATCCGTGTTATGGGTGACAAGTCAACAGCTCGTGATACAATGAAAAAAGCTGGAGTCCCTACCGTGCCTGGCAGTGATGGTTTACTACAGGTTGCTATTTCTATTTGATTTGTGGCACTGATGGTGAAAACAACCGAACTAAAATTTTATTTTGGTTTTATCACATACGCACAAGTTTGGTCATTTCTGACGTTTACCTTTGAAATTCCTAGTCCACAGAGGAGGCTGTCAAGGTTGCACATGAGATTGGCTTTCCTGTGATGATTAAGGTATAACCAAATTTTTCATCCTACTTATGATAGACGTGCTCAAAAGAATTGTTTTTGTGTGGAGGCCATTTTTCTTGATCAAGTTAGAAATGGAAAAATTTATGATATTTGGTGCCATGAATCCATGTTAATTATATTGTTTTCTTAACATTTTTGAAGGCCACAGCTGGTGGTGGAGGGCGTGGAATGCGACTTGCAACTGAACCTGGGGAATTTGTGAAGCTATTACAGGTAGGCATTTTTTTTGTAAAATCGTAGTAGAATGCATACTGATAAATTTGCTAAAATTTATTTTGCCTGGTTGCTAAAATTATTTGGTTTTCATATTGTAGTATGATTTGCTAAATTAACGTCATTGACTTTCATTGCACTTTCTGGTTTTCTGATTGCTTCATTTATTTATTATCTAATTTTGTAGCAAGCCAAAAGTGAAGCCCAAGCTGCATTTGGAAATGATGGAGTCTATTTAGAGAAGTATATTCAAAATCCCAGGCATATTGAGTTTCAAGTAATTCCTTGACTGAACTTCTGAAAAACAAATTTTGGGCTAAAAGATTTTATTGTGTTTGCAAATTTTGCTGAGATGCCATACAACTCAAATGAACTGTGTAATATATTATTCTTTTAGGTTCTTGCAGACAAGTATGGCAATGTCGTTCACTTTGGAGAGCGTGATTGCAGCATTCAGGTATTGCAACATGGCTTTGTGTGCAGTAATAATGAAGAATCCTGCTGTCATTTGTAACTATTATGAAAACATAGGATTGACAACCAATTTGGCAAGTATTTGTTGAAATATTATCAGCATAATCAAGACTTGCAGGTAATAGAATGTAAAGTGAATGCTCAAAAGATTGAATGCTTCATACAGCTGACATTTAAATGGTTGTGTACAGAGAAGAAATCAGAAGCTACTCGAAGAAGCTCCCTCTCCTGCACTAACTCCTGAGCTGCGGAAGGCTATGGGTGATGCTGCTGTTGCTGCTGCAGCATCAATAGGTTACATTGGTGTTGGAACAGTTGAATTCCTATTGGACGAAAGGGGCTCTTTCTACTTCATGGAGATGAACACCAGAATACAGGTAATTGAAGATATTGGTGCTGCAAGACCTATTATTTGTCTGTGCGATATAAGCAAACTTCTGACATTTTATAGTAATAAAAGCGCAGGTTGAACATCCTGTCACTGAGTTGATATCCTCTACTGATTTGATTGAAGAGCAAATTCGTGTTGCTCTTGGGGAAAGGCTCACCTACAAGCAGGTAATATTATGCATTCTTTATGGTTTTTCCCTTTAAGTTCCTGTTATACTTATGTAACTTGTGTTTTTTGACGTTTCTTTTACAGGAAGACATTGTTCTCAGAGGGCATTCCATTGAATGTCGCATAAATGCTGAAGATGCCTTTAAAGGATTTCGACCAGGACCTGGTAGCATCATTTTCCGATGCTTTTCTTATTCCTTTTGCTTATTGTCTGTACACACACACACACACATTATAGGATTCCACTGTGGTGCACTGTCCAGCGGCTCTCTATCAACACCCCCTTGGGCGTCCCCACTGGGGTCCC
>JAVDBV010002530.1:0-10013 GCA_032619315.1 Piper longum
GCCATGAATATATATATATATATATATATATTCATGGCACAATAAAGTCATACCAAACGTAGTGAAAGTTTTAAAGTTGGTCTCAATCCATTTGCTAATCGCATTTGACATAATTACTAAGCCAATCTTAAACATTTTCAACATAATACAAACACATCATAAAATACTAGATCATGACAAAAGCACACAATTAATACACGTCACACCAAGTCGGTGTGTGCAAATAGCAATCATTGGTCCTCCGCCAAGTCCACCATGTCTCACTCTTGTTTCTCACCTACATAGATAATAAAAAGTATTAGCAACGGGTGTTACTGGTTTGGAAATAACTAAATATCAAACTGGCAAATAAGAGCTAACTCTCATGTAAAAGAAAATAATCATATAACTTTATTTGAACAGTCAATGGGCAATTACTAAGGAGCCATCGAGCTATAGACTAGATGACATCCTGAATTGACTGGTATTATGCCACTCTCGGGATTTTCTTAAAAGTCTCACTTGCAGGAAAACTACTATCCTAGGCCCTCTCTAAACCTCTATATTTATCTCGACTTAGAGCATAAAGTCCGAGTACTCTCAGACAGTCACCATTAGGACTCTTTGATACCACAAGTCTAGACTTGTCTTGTAATAAACAATACCTGTCTACTCCACATCTCTCAGAATGTGAGGAAGCTCAATATGAGGAGTTATCAGGATCTCTCGAGAATGGAACAACACTATCACCAATCTAGAGCCTATTGTGACTTACACATGCGCCCTCTCATAGTATATATAAGTTAGTTTCTCCATCTCTCGGCTGACAACAAAATCTAATAAAATTTTATTTATAAGGCTACGAAGGGGATTATGTAAATAGGCCCAAAGGCAACTTGCTATGGATTTGAGGGTTTTTAATTCTGGAAGAACGTTACATTTAAATTGCCCATGTTAAGTGGGATCCGATAAAATGACCACTTAACATGTTGGAACACGCCAATTCGGCCCAAAGGGACAAACCGAATCGTGATATTATAATTTGGAAGCTACTCGTTGTGCTATTGAATACATACTTTACGGAAGTGGATCTCAACCCTCCGTGGAGGCTTAACACGGACACCAACTTTATTTTTCATAGAATGCATGTAGAGTTCGTACTACAAAGGTGGATCTTAGTCTTAAATGAATCCCATATGAACGTCCCTAGCCATCAAATTCCTTGCGACTATGAGCTGTGAATTTAAAAATGGTATGATCACTCCTAATTGTAGAAGAAGCACACCTCCACTACAGTTTTGAGGTTGTATATTGTTATATATATTATATTTTTACTACTTAGTTCAAGTGATTGGCTTAGGTATTCTTATTAGTTACATGAAGATGATGCGAGTATTTTAACAAGGGTCATGGTTACTTGTGCCACATACCCTATGTGAATAATAATTAAAGCGTCAGAGAAATTACACAGCATCATCATGTATTAGGCCATCAAACCCTAATACCTAGACTTCACGTGGGTCTTCAATTGGTATGAACCATAAGTTCCTCTATCCATGCTACTCTAACATACAAATAGCTGCAGCCAAATACGTTTCTTGTATCTAACTTAGCTCCTTGTGATGTTTCGGGACTCTAGGGCTTATATATCTTGGATCCGATGGTTAGCCTTGCCCCAAAGTATTATAACTCTATAATTAACCATCGTAGCATATGTCCAAATCATACAAGGTTCACATAATTAAGACATATGCTCATCATATAGTTATCCACAAAATACATAGTCCAAAACACAAGACATAACACAAGGCCCCCGCCACCACCGCCACTGAGCCACTTGATCCATGCACCTAGGCCGACCAACACCAAGGAACCTCACCGATGTATAATACAAAACCACTTCAGTAATCAATTAAATTTGATTACTGGTCCGAATAACTATTGATAAAACAGTAAGTTGGCAAATAGGTATTCTATTACCTACGGGAACATAAGAAACTTCAAAATTTGCCTCATACTAGGTGGTAAGCAAAGATACTTAAACAAATGTCGACACATATGCACGGCTAATATTCGTATTCATACAAATAACACTTATATGTTAGTGCCATAATCCTTCATATTACACCTGCCACAGTAGTTGAGTGACAAAATGAAAAGTTAAGTTAGTGCCACAAATTCTGGAAATGTGTTGCGCTACGCAATGCTCTCATACTTCGCACTACCTCAGGATTGAATGAGTACTAGTGCGGTCTATACATCCTAGACATGCTTTTACTCGTAAAAGCCATACATATAGGCTTGAGAAAGGATTTAATACTTAGTTTCTAGATCTTATCTTTCAAGAACTATCAAGGAGTCTCAACCTTGAAATTTTATTAAACACGTATAGAAAACACGGTTAAATGGCCTGACATTCTCCAATAAAATGCCGCTGATGCTATCATACGTATAAAACGAGGTTAAACTTGACATGTAGGGAGTCAAGCATAGATGAAGATAAAGGAGTATCCAACGTACTTGGATGAGTAGAGCTCCATATTCTAGTTGGTGAGCTCACCCGTGATATCTAGCTTGGAAATGGAACAGAAAAAGAATCGGGTCACATCGACACACAAAACGAGGAAAAGCCTTCACACAAAATCAACATTTAACATTACTAAATTATCTTAATTACGTCCTAATTGAAGTGTTAAACCCCATTATGGAATTTAATTAAGGTTTTGGTTTCATGTTCACCTGGTGAGCATAAATCAATTCTAGGGTTTTAATGAAATAGGCTTTCCAAAAGATTTTTCGAACGGGCTAACAATGTTCAAATATGCTGAAATTTGGATTGTTTGGCCCTTACCTTCTAAGGTTCATAGGTAAATTCCACCATGTCTAGTCTATGGGCCAATCGAGCGGAACAAGGCCCATTGAGCTTGACCCCTAAGGTGCTAGAACAGTGTTCCTTGTTTGAACACTAGTTTTGTAAATGTTCGTTCATGGGCCAGAGGACTATAAATGGGCTTGGGTCAGTGGGCCTAGTTAGCTAACATATGGAGCTTGATCCCAGTAAGAGTTAGGCCTAATTTAAATTGTATATGGCTCTAAGTGGATTTTACAATTTGGGTCAGTAGATGGGTTATTTCTCGAGCTATCTGGACCCTAATAAATTGGAAATTCACAAATAAAATTGAAAACTTACCCAAATAGCATTAAAATTGTTTAAGGTGCTATTGAGACATAGGGTAAGGTGTGAACTAAGTTTCACTGAAATAAAACACCATTAACCGATTTCATGGTAATTTACAACCGGAGGGGAAAAAACTAGGATTTTTAACCATTTTCAAATTTATATATTTTAAGAAGACACTTACTGGAGCATCATATGTTTTTACCAGGTTTTATTAACTTGAAATTGGTGTCCTAACGTATAACACAATCATAGATCATGCTCATAGTCATAAACAATACATGAAATGTAAGACATACTTATGGGTGATATTCATAATTATTTAGTAGTTATATTAGGCTTAAAAGTTTAAAAATAAGTCCTAAAATCACCATTAACAACATGACATTATGTTCATTAGTAGATCCTACAAGATCATAGAGTAAAAATTGGAGAAAAGGGCCCTTATGTCACTGTAACAATAAAAGTTTCCACCTTTCCTCATGTTTTACCCTTATAGATGCACATTCTAGGTCATGGCACGTAATACACACAACATAACATTTATAGATATACATGTTATGAGTGTAAAAAAGTATTAATTGGGAAAATTTAATATCAAAGTGCAAAGATATGATTTTTATATTGAAAGAGTGCAGATCAGTGACCTATGTGCATTATAAAAAGCATATCCATTTATTCACATGGACAAATAAGATACATAAGTACTTAACTAATAAGGGAAAAGCAAAGGGAGATCTTTGAGGCATCCAACCTCAAACCTACCACCCTAGGAGTTTAGAAACATGGAGGAGGGTGAATGGGGCTTTAAGAAGGAAGAAGGAAGCCACGGTGAGGAGAAGAAGGTTGTTGGAGGTGATGAGGGAAGGAGAAATGGTGCGAAGGTGACAAAAGAGATGGGTTTTATAGAAAAAGGGTGGGCTTGGTGATGTCATAGGTATGAGTGTCATACCTAAAGGGGTATGAGTTGGATAAATAGGTATGAGTTGGATAAATAGGTATGAGTTGGATTGGTGATGTCATTGGTATGAGTGTTATACCTAAAGAGGTATGGTTGGATTAAATAATGAGATATAAGTTGGGTTAGCTAAAGGGGTATGAGTTGGACTAGCCCAAAACCCAAAACATAGGTTTTTTACCCAAAAGCGATCGGACCTACTCGGGGATTACACTGCAGGTTCTGAAAGGGTGGTTTGGATGGTCTAAAAGATTATCAATGTAAAACCCGTGACTCGAGTTAGAGTTTTATATTATCGAACTAGTCGGTTCAATCGTCGGTTTGAGTCGAGTCAGTTTCATGAACTGCTTGCAGAGGCGAGGCCAGTCGTGAGTTATGAACGATGAGAGTTAGGTGCCCCTAATTACATAATGATGACGTCAGAAAGATGGTGAGAAATGAGTTATCAAAGTATATGAAAGCATGCATTATATTTCTTTTTATGTATTTGATCGTAGAATTATTTTAAGGCCAAATAATGCATTAGGACTAGTTATAGGGTAGTTTGGGTGGGCTATTAGTTATAAAACATGTCATTGTGGTGTTATGGTGTGTAATGTGTTTTATGGGTTTTTTCTCTATTTTTCATATTTTTCTTGGATTTATTATGAGGTAGTTATTATTTTTGACTCGAGTCAAAGTTGAGTCAAGTTTTATTTAAGATATTGCCACCGAACATTTTCTCCCCCCCCGACACTTCTCTTCTTCCCCCAAAACCTTGATACCGTTGCCACCCCGCCGCCGATCGGCATCGCTGTGCAGTCGCCGTGCCGCCTTGAGTGCCCCAAGCCATCTCCCAATCTCCTCGACAAGACAAAGGTGTTGTGGCTGTGCTGCTCTCCCATCGCCAGTGATCGTTGCCACAACCATCCAATGGTCGCCTCAATGACTTCGACCATCCCACAACCATCCCTGACTGGAGTGGAGCTCAGCGCCGTCCACATCAGCTAGATCTCCACATCCCACCACCAATAGCCCTATTTTTTGCACTTTTCTGGCGAGCCGCCGCCGCTACTGACCGCATTGATTTCATAGATATGTTGGCCTCGCCGAGCCGGTGCTAGTGGTACCTCATACCACCCCCATTTCGCCAGTCGCCAAGAAACCACATAGAGCTGCTAGAAAATCGCCGGAACTAGTTGGAAAACTGTTGAAACCTGCCAAAAAATCAGATTCTCTAGATTTCACCATATTTTCCGCCAAGCACATCCAATTGAACCCGATAGAAATTCGAACACTGCCAAGTGCAGAATTCTAGCTTTGAGACGTGACGAAACCCTAGCCATCGCCAATTGTTGACGACCCGAGGTATGATTACCTCCGATTTAACTATTTAAAATTGGTAGATATTAGCACAACATGCTAGGATTGACTGTTTGATATGATGAATGTTTAATTGGGAATGAATTGATGATTTACAAGATTTGCTTGATAGTGAATGGATGCTAGTGATCAAATTAAGTAAATTAAATCTAACCATGCTAATTGATTGTAACGTAATTTTGAAAAATATAATAAAATTGGTATGAATAGGATGAGTTAGAATTATTTTTACATTGGTGATTGTTTGACTATTCTTGACTGATGATTGCATTGTATGTGTGATGTTCATGATGAGTTTGATGCATCATTCAGTCAGTGGGCGTTAGCTTCAAATTTGATGTGAATGTACGAAGTAGGAGCTCACCGCCTAGGCGCGCAACCACACTTGGAGCTTCTACGAGGTCCATTTATGTTTTGTTTAGAACAGGAAAGAGGACGCGTAGAGTGGTAGATTTATCGTATCCCACTCCACATGGGCCACTTAGCTAATCGTACTTCCGGATTAATAACCCTCGAGGATGAGATCCCTTGAGTATGTTTTCGAAACTCGGATCCAACTCACGATGCCTTCGGGCATAATTTGCTAAATTCCCTAACCGGGCCTACGTATATAATTTTTGCATTTTCAGTGAGATGTGTGATGAGGAAACCGATGGCCACGTCTTGAGATAGGGCGTGTGCTTGTCAAAGAAGGTTCTGGAACTGGTGAGAGTACACTCGATTCTCGAGGGATTCTAATAACTCCACCTTGATCGATATGCAGTGTGCAGAGTTCCGGTATTTGAATTGGAATTGACGGGCATGCACAGGATTCCGGCATTTGGATTGGAATCGACGAGTATGCACGGGATTCCGGTATTTGGATCGGGATCGATGAGAGGTGCATAGGATTCTGGTGTTTGGTGCGCTACAAAGTCCTAGCAGTACAATAGACTATTGAGCGATAGAGTTCCAGTGGTTGAGGGGACTGCTAGTGAGAGTCCTGGCGATACAAGGAGTCTTCCAGGACTTGGAACAGTACGTGTGCTGGAACTTGCCGATGGGTTCAAGATGTTCGAGGCTGGCTAGGGTCGAGCCATAGGGCGAGACCATGTAGCCAAGAAGCACCGTAGGATCTGTGATCAAAAGTTGCTGATAAGGATGAGGAGAAAGATTACGCACATCCTTGCCAAACCGATAGAGTTGAAGTTTGGGAGATAAGCATGGATGTACCTGGCCAGGATAAGAGCTGGGTGGTTGATGACCATCTTTGGGGGATCTATGAAGATGGAGATAACGCTGAAGTCTACATATTTATCCGGAACCAACAAGATAATGGCAGAGGCAGTACAACATACGTGGGACATCTTCCTTTTGTAGGGGAGCAGCAGAGAATTGGTGTATGTCTCTACATGGAGAGGAGACAACCTCATTCATGAAGGAGACGCTCGAAGAAGGAGTGCGTGAGTGTAGTCTTTTGGTGTAAAAGCTGGAATCTTCAAGGGAGCTGTTGTTGCAGCCGTTTACTGGTATCGAGGTACACAATTCTTGTTCCACGACCTAGTTTCCTTTGCGGGAGAAGGGATCGCATGTAAACAAGTTGACCGTGGGGTAACTTGGGGTCGTGTTTGTGAGAACCATTGTGAGTAGAGATGGCTTGTGTTCTCACAGCCTTTCGAGTGAGTGTAGAAAGGCAAGGCGTGGGGTTTGCATGTTCACGCTAGCCAAGTAGTCAAGGTAGGGTGATTACTTTTATCCTTAGTTATTGGTTATAAGATTAAGGTTGGGCTGGAGTCCTGTAATTCACTGGTGTCTGCACCTGTGCCGCGTTGCATGGTACCGAGTCCTGGGATCATGGTTGGATTTCTCCAGATATGGTAGATCCAAGTGGGGACTTGGGTTGGATGTAGGGTGCTACACAAACCTTGGCGCGATTATATTGTTTCTGTGTGTTCAATAGGGCGTGCTCTTCAGTCAGGTGTGGGTATTAGCATCAAAGTGTTGGTGTTGTGGTGAAGTGACAGGTTCTGCATATCACATTGTTGCGTGGTAATGCTGCGTACTTGTGGAAAGCTGAGTGTTCCCAGGAGGTGAATACGCAGATGCGGGACGTGTTGGCAGGGGAAAAATTCTGCCATAGGATAGCCTCGTGACAGTTTGTCAAACATGGAGGTTTATGGGTATTGCTATGTAGCGTATATCTAGACTTGTGGTTTCAAAGGTTACTAAAGGCGCATGCCTGAGAGTACTCGGCCTCTGTACTCAGGGCAAGAAGTAATAGGAGGATGTACAGGGCAAAAGAGAAAAGAACGAATTTACCGCGGAAGAGATAGATGAAATGGCCAAGGAAAGAGAATATTATGGAAAGAGAATGATATGGAAAATGGACGATTCCACCTGAGGACAACGGTTCCCATTAGTGCCCTTGTGAGGGCTCCTGAGGAAGTATATGAGGTTTTTGTTCAATAGACGGGCCAGCTTTTCTGTGCCAGTTTGATATTAGTTATTTTCTAGACCGGTAACACTCATTACTAACAGTTTTTAATATATATGTAGGTGAGAATCACGAGGAATGAACATTATCGGAACTGCAAAGGAGCACCAATGAATTTGATTGATATTCTATCAACTGCTGTAAATACGATACATGCGAATGAAAATTGAAAGTGGGAATGAACAATGAATAGGGTGGCCCGTATTGCACTTTTAAGGGAGACTATCTATTTCGTTTTCAATACTAGATATATCTTTTGAACTTTTCATTTTGCTTGTTTTCTTCGTGTACTTGTTTGTATATCATAGCATGCATGTAGGACAACGTTAAAACCGAAGCATCTCATCCAAACTTTGCATGTTGCATCTCCGTCTTAAGACGCCTAGGGTAGATCCGGGTCGGCTTAACTGAATCTAGTAGATTAGTGAACGGTTTGGTTGCCGGTGACACTTTCGGGTTGGTTCACAGGTGAACCAAAATGGGGTGTGACAATCAAACACACAAAAGACATGTGAGGGACACTATCCTAACATCTAACTATATACGACTCGACTTGACTAGACCAAACATGAAAAAGCCGGGCATGGAGCATCTTAAATAGGTGTATTGAGCGCCGAAGGAGGCTACGGTGAGCAACTTACACTATACCATACATGTACCACGACATAAAGGACCAAAACCTACTAACCTGATTCATGTAACAATTGAACCGATAGTAAAATCCCTTTGGTTTTACACACGTCCTACAATCTGTAAATCAATACATCGATGGAATAAAATGACAATCAAGAAGTAAGTCCTAATGGACCTGGTAAAGCT
The DNA here is from genome assembly GCA_032619315.1 of Piper longum. Lineage (NCBI taxonomy): Eukaryota > Viridiplantae > Streptophyta > Magnoliopsida > Piperales > Piperaceae > Piper > Piper longum. The sequence continues at coordinate 8,770 of JAVDBV010002530.1, forward strand.
CCAAGCGGGGTCTCACACCTAGGCGGTGAGCTCCTACACCGGACCTACACAAATAAAACTACACACTAACATCCATATGCATATGAATTTAATTATAACGATAACACAATTACGTACAATACAATAGCATGAATTAGTAACCTGAGAGTAAATAACTTAATAATTATTTAAACAATGTAGAAATGAAATGAGTGAATCTTCACAATTCAACTTATAATTTCGGCATCTAAGTATCACAAATACCATGAATAAATTAATGATTAGATAAATTTATCCAACACTTATACATACTATGATAATGAATAAAACCAAGGATAAAATAAATCCAATCCTATTTAACCATCATAACCCAAATCGATTAATTAGCATTTGTACCTATCAACTCTCCTTTTTATTTACCATCGAAGGCGATAATGATACTATATCTTGACAATTTAAATAGCAATTGTGTCGACAATAAGTAATTCAACATTCAATTATTTTAGTGACTCTAATTATGATTCAAGCTTTAATCACCTTCCAATCTAGTTGACAGTAATAATGTGAACCAATTAACAAGTATTTTAATTTAACTAATCAAGTTTCTATTTCTAATTACCATAAAAAATCAATTATTCTCTACATCATATTATCACTATGAAAACTCAGTCAAATGCTAATTTACATTTTAAAGTCATCATATCATTAAGAAGCTATCATACAATATCAATATCAACATTAACCAATCAATTTCTATCTAAAAGAATAATTACTTCCTATCAATACAACCTTATGCAATGCTCATCACAAATTATTACAATCAACAAGCAACTTCATCATGGAATTCTAAAATTAATACATTTATCAACTCACAACCGATGTGTAATGCTAATGATGGACAATAAAAATGAAACTAAAATGAGATTAAGAGGGGAAGGGGCTCCTCACAATGATTCTAGGAAAAACTGACTACCACAGTGATAGCCGCAGCTATAGAGTGAGGTGTCGGCACAATTATGCGGCAAGGGGAAACGAAGCTAGGGAGCGCTAGGGCTAGGGTAGGAGGGGGGAATCTGAGTAGCCGTTGGGCGGCATTGATGACGTGGTGCCGGTGGTCAAGTGAATAGGGGGGAGAGTGAGCAGGTAGAGGAAAGGGAAGGCAAAGGAAGGAGAAGGCAAGGGAAGATAGGGGCGGTGAGGAGAGAGCTGGGTGGTGGCGAGTGTGCTGCTAGCGGTGACCAAGAGACAGGACGTGGATGGTGGTG
>JAVDBV010002531.1:0-11937 GCA_032619315.1 Piper longum
CCCTCGACCTCCCTCCCTCCGCCACGCTCCTCGCCGCCGCCCATCCTCGCCCCGGCCTTCCTCCCTCCGCCACGCTCCTCGCCGCCGCCCGTCCTCGCCCCGGCCCTCGACCTCCCCCGCCCGGCGACTGCCCCGCCCAGGCCGAACCTCACTGCCGGCGTGAGGGGGTGGGGGAAATAGAATTTTTTTTTTATCAAATCTGGACCGTCTTTATGATCGGACGGTCCAGAAAGGTGTTGCGTAGGTAAGCATTTCCTGCCTCTTGCGCAGGAAATGTTTACCCTATATATATATATAATATAATATTTATATTATTTTCTTTTTATTATTAAGTTGAAGAATATAGCCGTAATTTTTTATACTAGACCTATCTGATGAACGGCCTTACTTGAAATATTTTAACTTGCCAAATGGTGCTGACTAAATTTGTTTGGTTTTAACACAGCTGTGTATGAAGCTTGTCAATGTTTTAGACGGTCTGGACATGAGTTTAGCTTAGACTAGTTTGATTTACATTTCTCTGTATCCTGTATTTGTAAATTTTATATTAAAATTTCGTTTCGAAAATTAAAATATTTCAATTTTTTATAGTAATATATAATAAAATAATCACATATTAAGGCTTTGTGTCATTCATTAAAATTGTTATAATTTTGAAAACCGAAAAAAAAAAGAAAGTTTTATTTCAAACTCAATTAAACTTGATATTATAATTATTGTTCGAGATTTTTATGAAGTTGACATTTAGCTAATTTTAATGTGTCAATGGGAGTCCCCGGTGCGACCATTTAACATATACATCTTAAATGGTCAACAAACAAGTTTGTTAGAAACATAATCGAATATGCGGGTACCCGATTAACACTTGTTGTCCGACCAGCTTCTTCCAACCCGGTCTCTCTCCTCGCTCTCGGCCAGGTTCGTCGCCGGCGCTGGAGAAGGAGATGGGAGAAGGGCGGCTCGCCGGCGACTGAGGTTCACGTCGGAGAGGACGCCGAGTTGAAGTCCGCATGGGACGAGAGGTATCCGTCCGGCTGGAATGGCCTTCGCCTTCGTGGGTGGGTGGTGGAGTCCCGCCAAATGCCCATCCTCAACTCCATCTCTCGCCAACTGTAACCGCTCTTCTCCCCTTTCCTCCCTTTCTCGCCGCTACTCGTGGTGGAGAATAGTATGATAGGGATGTAAGACAGCCTACTCTTTGATTCATGTTTGTGCTGCATTTTCTGGAATCGAATTGGTTCTTGGGGTTCTGGGAGTTAAGAATTCTTTCGTGATTGGTTAAAAAAGATGTTGACAACTCTGAAGTGCAAGTAATTGTTTGCTTTTTTCTATTTGCTATTCAATTTTCTGGTGTGCATGTATTGGGGTTGTTATTGTTGGTAGTGATCATCACTTGTGAACACTGCTTTGCAAATTTTTACGGATTGAGTTCATTTTGCACTTAAGTTTTTATTTATTTATTTATTTATTTTATTTTATTTTATTTTTTATCTTTATTTTGGTGTTTGTGCGTGCGTACGTGATAGGTGGGAAGAAAAGCTGGGGACTTGTCATTTTCCGGAGATGGTATTTGGGGAGAGCTCTTTGACGCTTGTGCATGAAAGTGCATGTATCAAGATCCATTTCAATGCATTTGATGCTCTGTGTGGCTGGAAGCAAGAAGTTTTGCCCCCGGTTGAAGTGCCTGCAGCAGCAAAGTGGGAGTTTAGAAGGTATAGGTTCAGTTTTTCTGTTTTGGTCTGTCATTTTGTTGAAATTGGGTTAGCTTGCGACGGTCATGGTCCATGCTTCGAAGGCCCTATTATGACTTTTTAAGCTAATTTTCTTGCTTATGCGGCAGTAAACCCCTCCCAGCGAGTGATACTTGATTACGACTATACTTTCACAACTCCTTTTTGTGGCAGTGAAACAATTGAGCAGAATGCAGGAAAGGTTAGCATTTAAAATTATTTAACGTTCTTTTAGTTCGGCAAATCTTTTATGTCAGAGTTCTTACTTTCTGGTGGCCTCCTGGGATCCAATTTTAATACGAAGGCCTTAATATAAAGCCTCTTTTGTTTTTTTCCGGAGCAATATAATTTATTTTTGCCTGATGTTATGGTTTGAAAGTATTGCTGTTGTTTCAAGATTTATATATACTTCCAGAATTCATGCATATCTTTACAAATATGACAGTAGAATTATGTTTTTTAAGGTGCGGTGATAGTCCTGTAACTTGAATGGTTGCTTAAATACTTATGACTGCTTAATTGCGCAATTAAACGAGTTTATGCTATTTCTTGTTTTCCTTTTAATCATCAGCATGAAAAAGAAGGGTCAGATTTGAATTAAGCTGGAAAGATTGTGATGAGCGGATTGATTTGGTTGCATTAACAGCTAAAGAACCTATTTTACTTTATGATGAGGTGGGTGCCACCAACAGATTTGCAATTTGGACTTTACCATACTGCTCTTCATGAAATGGTTTAACTGATATAAAGCTAATGCAGGTTGTAGTATACGAGAATGAGTTGGCTGATATTGGAGTGTCTCTTTTAACTGCAAAAGTGGTAACACATATGCTAATTTGACATTCAAATACTAAATTTGCATTTTATTGTTTTGTTCTTTATAACATTTTGTCTGATGGTGCAGAGACTAATGCCAAGCTGTTGGTTTCTTCTGCTGCGTTTTTGGGTAAGAGAGGCTGTGACATTTTGTTACATTCTTTCATTAGGAAGTGAACTTCTGGCTTAGGCTTAGAAATAATGTAATTTTTTAGAATTAAATGGACTTGCAAAAAGTTAATCGCGGGAGAACAACTATTTTGCCATGCAGTTGAATCTTAAGTAGTTTTTGCATAGTTTAAGCCGCTTCAGTAAGTGTGGTTTCTTAATCTTAAGCAATATTGGTTTAATCCAATACGAATGTTGTATGGGCATGATCAAGCCTGTTATTTTTTATGGCATTTGTATTTAGATTATGGACGACAGATGAAAACATGTACAATCTCAATTTTCAATTTGCGTTTTTCTATCTTTAACAGCATTAACAAGGTCTAGGTATATATCATGATTCATGTGTAAGTTACCTTGTTTTGTGATGTATCACTGTACTTTTTATGACCTCAAGCACAGGTTTATGAACATTTAATAATGATGCCAACAAAACAAAAACTTCTTGGTGAAATTAGGATTGGGTTTGTCTATTAAATGTGGCTGATTATGATTAAGCTTCGGTAGGCATTTGTGAATATTAAATATATTTGTCTGTTTGAGAGATTATTTTTTATTGTATTTGATTTATATTTATCCTGAATTGGTTGTCACTGTAACGGATTTGCCTTTTTTGGTGTAGTTTAATTTTTCCTGGACATTTGGTGCAGCTTAGAGTTGATGGAGTATTGATGTGATTAAGAGACACCAGATTTTATTCCACCTTTGGAAACGATAAGAGTGAAGCTCCTACTGTTCTCCGAGAGATCTGCTGGAGAGAAGCTAGATTTCAAGATTTATTGTTGGTGAGTTCATTTATGTGAGAAGTACTTGTTCCTCCTCTACTATATTGGACCACTTATATTTGTGAGCTGGTTTGTCCAAGCACTCTTTGACTGTTGAATTTGATTCATTTTATTGAATGTATGTTAGAATTTATAAGTCGAGAATTTATAAGTTGTGTACATTGAGTGCCTTATCAACTGTAATCACTAATATTTTTTATTGGTAAGGAAGATTGTATTCGTGTATGGAAGGACATTTTGACTTCTCAGCTAGTTGGGCTAAGCATATTGGCTCTAATTTAAGCATGAAGCTCTTCTTTTGCTATAAATTTTGTTTCCAAGCACCAGGTGACTGTTGAATTTAGAAATAGCAGAAACTTTCTGTTGTTGTTATCAAGTAGTCTTCCGAAACTTTGCAAATTTGCGGTGATTATCTTGGAGATGTAGATAGAAGATATCTTTCTGTTTTGAAAGATGTCTTTTGGGTTGGTTTCGTATTTTACTTTTTTCTGTACCATTTCAGTTTATATTTGGTTTAAGATCACTTTGATCTTGAGTACTGATTATTAGGATTTGAACTTCTTCTTTGCTTGTACAAAATAGCTTTTGCCTTGACATAGTTTATGTTTTGCAGAAAGGTTTTCCTTTTGATGCTGCTTCATATGGAGATCCTAACTTAATCATTCAGCGGCTACCCATCATCAAGCATCGGACTCAAAAGCTACAATTGGTGTAGTATGTCATGCACCTTACCTTATACACATTTCACGAAGCTGTCAAGATTCAAGAACATATTTAACCCGTACTACTTATTAAAAGAACTCCAGAACCTCTACTTGTACCCTGGATCTAATTTAATGCTTTTAACTAGTGGAACTATGCTGGCTATTGCATCCTTTGTTAAAGTGGGTGAAGAGCCTTGTAATCTAGCATCTGAATTCGCTGAGTGGGGGAAGAGTACCTTGTAACTAGTCATCTGGATTTGTAATTAGTGACTGTTTTACAAGTTTGCTTATTTTTTTATGTCTTATGTGGCTGATTAAATTTATTAATATTGTCCGGCTGTGTTTCCTTTACGACCTTTCAGAGACTAGCAATGGTCATGGAAAGCCTTGCCTGCTACAAATATGACCTTGGAACAGTCTGGACGCTTTTGAACTGTCTGGTACTTTAACTGCAAATGGAAATCTATTTTGTTGGTGGGTAACAATTTGATGTCTTTGAACGCAATGATCAAATTTCAGTTTCTTCTGAAACTCGGGTCAGGCAGCGCAGTGAACTAGACTCCTGATTCTGATTTTGATCATATTATTTTGAGAATAAGTTTGGATAGCTTATTTTATGATTTTGATCGATTAAGATAAAAAAGATGGTAGCAGGCCTCCGAAAGAAGCTCATCAACATTGTTACTCTCTAAATTTAGAAACCCAAATTTGTGCAACTGATTTTGTCTGGATTTAACATTTCTTTAAGCAGTTGGCAAAGCGTTTAGGACTGTCGATGAATTATGCTGCTACCTAAGTTCAGTTGAACTTGTGTATTTGAGCTAATCGCATGATAACACTACTCACAGAAGAAGGTAAAGATAGAAGTCAGACACTATTACTTTTGCAAAACATTGCTTAGCAAAAAAAAAAAGAAAAAGAAAGAAAAGAAATTGCCGATTTACAGAAAGACTGAACTTATTTATCATCGTGGCAAGTTTATTTCCTGTTGAAGCTCCATGGTGGCCAAAATGAATTGGGAAAGAACAAGAACTTTGATACCCACCACGATTAGAAGGTATATCGTTGTCTAGATCTGGATTATCAAAGCCCCAGATTCAAGTCAAGAGTAGTTTGTTCCTGCTTGGGGTGTATCTGGTCTGCATGAAAACTTCCTGGCCACATCAAGTTTTCTGCATCTTGGGATGAGAAGGGAACCAAGGTAACCCCAAAAGCATTTGAAGTGTTATTGAATTTAGCCACCATGGGGGCTGGGGTCTTTGGCTTATGTATCAAGGAATGAGGTTGAACACCCAAGGAACGAACAAAGGGCGTGTCAAATGAACTCAAATCAAACATTGCCAGCCTTTGAGACCTTCTTGCTATTCCTCTCTCTCTCTTGTGAGCATTCTGATGACCCCCAAGAGCTTGTGAGCTGTAGAACTTCCTCATGCAGAAATTGCAAGAGAAGACCCTGCTAGGGATGCTTTTGGCATGGGTTTCTGAAGAAGAATCGTACCTTCCAAGACTTAGATTGAGCCATGCCTCTGAATTTTCCTCACCTGGATCATTGGGGACATCATCACTGCTTCTTAGTGTTCCCCCTGTATTGTTCTCTTCTTTTTCAGGGTGGTCAATCATAACTCTGGTTTAGATCAGAAAATAGTGGTGAACACAAGTTTAGGAGACTCTGGTGGAGCATTCAAAACTGGTCTTATAATGAAGGGTAGCAAATGCAAGTAGGATGTGGGGAACAAAAGAAGAAGCCAGATAAGTGATGTATCAATGTAAGTGGCAGTGGATATTTCCTTCAGATTTCTGATTACCTTTCCATCTAGAAATCTAGTCCACATTAATCTGATGCTTGGTATCCGAGGAGCTAATATGCTTATGTCACTTCTCTCTTTACAGGGTTTCTTCTATCCTTCTTCAACAGTCAGATGATAAGGATTACCCCTTTAGCTTAATCTGGCTCTATCTCATGTAATCACCTTCCTCTTTTCAATGTTAAAAGTGATCAAGTTGCGTTGTGACAGTGCAGAAGTTGAGCAAATGATAAGCTTCTTCACTTCAGGTACCCGTTTGAGTGGACACACTGTCTTTTCCCACTTCATCGTAATATATTCTTTGGACCCGGATGATAAACCAATAATGGAGATGAAATGTTGAGGTGGGTATGTCCCTTAAATGTTTTTTGGTATGCAGTGGTATTGTAAATGTACTGGAATGTCACTGTGGATTGCTTCATGTGGGGGCTTCTCTCCATCCTTTGAGAAATGGGCAATGTGTATGCACAGTGGGAGAAGTGCAGTTAGAGCCACTTGTAGCAATTCTTAGAATACCGTTGCTATTAAACTAAGGAGAAGACAACTGGTAGATCAGTTCCCCCGAAATGGATCTTTGATGTTGTTGTCCCCATCTGACGAATAATTGCAACCTTTTGATGCTCATATTCTTCTGGCGTGACCCAGCTTCCGATAAGATATTATACTCAAGGAATTCATGAGGTGCACAATTGATAGAAAGATTTCCACAAGGACCCTTGTTCTGCACCTTCACAAGTCTACTTTGTGTTTTCACATAGCCTAAAGAAAACCTAAATTACCAGGTCTGAATTAGACGTTTAATTTTATTTTGTCAGGCAAAGGTCTGAAATAAACGTCGACTGTGTGAAGTAGAGAAGGGGAGGAAGTAAGAAGCTTCAAGACAGCGGGGCTCAAAAGTTTGAAGATCAACAACCACTACAGTTACCCAGGTTCATGTCTTAAGGAACTTTTTCACTGAATTTAAGAAAAGGATGTCCACCGTCAATCATCGGTAACAACCCATCTCAGAAATGGCGAGCAAACTTATCAGTTTAGGAGAACATCATAGGCGGAGACTCAGGTTTAAAGACAATCCTCGATATAGTTTTTTTCAAGGAACATCAATCCATACTGTTCTCGCTGTGTAGAGGTAAAAAAGCCATATTACTTAAACAAGAATCGTCAAAAGTAGGGGTACTGCTTTCAAGCACAATGCTTTTGGAAGTGTGGGAAGCAGGACCACTGTTAGTGTGAGAATAATTGTGTAAAACATCTGTCAGTCTTTGCCGTGGCTGTTATACCGTCCATGTACTCTCTATATTGGGATTCAAGAGCCATCCTGCATTGTCCATAGACTCTTTGGCCGAGCCGTAGCTATCGCACATCTCTATCAGACTGCAGACTAAATGTTGAAACACAGTGGGTTCTTTGTTTGCACTTCGCAAGCCCCAATCTTGGATTCATGGTCTCATCTGATGTTACAGGTTTAACTCGCAGAGTTGCAGGAGGGAAAAGAAAAGGACTCAAGTGGCATCCAAAAAAAAATAAAGATGAAACCGATATTCTAAATGCGAATTAAATGAGAGCCGGAATACTAGCATCAAGTGAGCATGTTTGATAGATGAAAAAACATAAGCAGATTCTTCATCAGTAGAATATAATTTCACTCCAAAAGCTTTCATCAGCTTTGCAATTTGCTTCTAAAGAGAATAAAGGAACTGTTTATTAGCTTCACAACTTTCCCTTACGCCAAACAAAATTGGCAAGAAATATAAAACAACCCTCTAGGGATTCCCCAAGACACTTTCTCAGCTGCCAGTTGCAACAAAAGCTGCACCATGATTGCCATTGCCGTTCAAGTACCTACACAAAAAAATTAGATATTTACCAGTCACGACCATTATTGGGACCATTCAATAAACATACAAATACCGCATGTCAAACATAGATGTACCCCCACATTATACTCAGTAAAATCAGGCAGTTCATCCAATCAAAACTGCAAGATACACCACCCTTTCTGCTCTGAGTTGATGGATAGAATACAGCATAAAATTTCAGCTACTACACACACTCTGAAATATTTTCCCAGCGAAAAACAGAGACCGAATACATCTATGGTTTACAATGTTAAAAGATATCTAGCCTCAGTAGGGTGTTGAAAACTTTAATGACCAGATTAAAGAACGTTGTTACTCTTAGAAAGTAGTCTATCATTGCATGGTCGGGATAATGGAACAGAAAATATCTACTCATTTGAGAATCACCTCTTCTTGTCCACATTAAGAAAAGGGAACAATGCATTCTGCAACAATCGAAAATGCCATAGAGTTCTTCAAAGTAAAAAGGATTCAAAATTTTTTTCCAGTATCCAATATAAGTTACTTTATCACTGGAAACTGATGACTCCAGAAATTTTTGTTCACATGTAATTTGATCTAGAATTATCACTTGGCAAAAATCAAGACCATACGAATGGGTAATAGCAGCAGAAAGGAAGAATGAGAAAACAAAACCCAATAAACATGTTGTCATGATAGAAAAACATCTCAAATTGATGAACAAGACAAAACAGATCATTCATCATTATTTGTTCGGAAATCAACCTTTGCACTAATTGCTTGAACTGTGAGCATGACAATTAGATAATTAACCAATCAGACCAATAGCAAAAAATGGTTCAGCACCAGCTATTTAACCATGACAGCTCTATGGGGGGAAATTCCACAAAAGCTACAATTAGCTGCAAACAGAACACTACACATCAACTTAAATGTTGATCAGTATTTAAAGACAAAAAAGGTCAATAAAAAACCAAAGCAGCAGTTAATGTGTAACATTATTGAAACAAATACAGAGCAACATTCAAAATTTTAACAAATGCATTCTCACACTACCAATGTGTTCATATTTGCATCAGAATTTACACAGCAATCGCAACTTAAGCATGGTAAAGTCAGAAAATGTCGAAAGCCGCAAGAAGTGGTCCCCTAAATTCCCGAAGCACATCAAAATATAGAAGCCTAACTGTATAATTATCATTAATTAAAGTACAAAAATTTCTTGGTTACAATTGTTTGTATGAGATATTAGCAAACAAAGAGATTGCAATAGTGCAGGACAAGATCCTTGTAGAATCTCTTAATTTCTGGAATTCAATTGTTTATGTCCAGCTCTAATTTAACTTGGAAGAAATTCTCATAATTTAGTATTGGTTTTGTTTTGGTAGAAGGTAAGGAAAAGAGGGGGACATACAATTTTCATATTGCGGCACATGGGCCAAATCTGAGATCTTGCATCACCCATCCTTATCAATCTCAACCCAAGTTTTTTTCGTCAATCAGGAAAAAGCTAGCAAAAACCTTAAAAGAAGACTACCCAGCGATCCTAAACTACCTAAAATTGATACATGACACAGGAAACAGATTCAAGAACAGTTAAGACTTAAGTCCCAAAATGCGAGGACTCACAAATGACTAATTAGCGATCGGGACAAGTGCGGCAGAAGAGGGTACTCTGAGCCAGCTCACGCCAAGCACGGAAATCAACAGAAAGGTGAGAAGTAAGCCGGGCGGCAGCAACCATGCTGTGCAGAGGCAGAAGAGACTGCGTGCAACCCAATTCTCCAAAAGACCTAGCAATGCACCAGGTGCAAATCAGAACACCAGTGGTCATTATATCAAAAATAGATCCTTCTTGGCTTTTTCCTCTGTGAAAAACTTCGTCTATCATCATTTTGATACCACAATGAACTTAAATCTTAAAACTTTAAGCTTCACAGTAGTACATAGATCTAAATTATAATAAAAAATTCAAGCTACACAGTACCACAGATATCTAAACTAAGCAAAAATACACTAAGCATTGTTCGGTTAATCTCACATCTCATTTAGAGGCAAAGGGTGACTTGTATATAGGTTAATAGGAAAGTCTTAATTTTGAAGCTAGCTTTTGGATTAATAGAGGCCCATGAACATGTTGCAAGTCACTTTTGAGGCCCGAAGGGCCCAACAAGTGGTATCAGAGCCAATGTTGGTTTTGGTGTTGCCTCAATTAGTCACACGATTTGTTGGCTAGTCCGAATTTGTGTCTCTAGATTTGTCAGTCGGTCTGAAGTTAGCCCGAATTGGTGTCATCTGGAACCTCCTCCGCATGTGGTGAGGGGGAGATGATTCGGGTGTTGTGATGTATGAAGGGGAGAATTGTTGGGTTAATCCCACGTCCCATTTGGAGGCAACCGGTGACTTCTATATAGGCTAATGAAAAAGTCTTAATTCTTAAGCTAGTTTTTGAATTAAAAGAGACCCATAAACCTGTTTCAAGTCACTTTTGGAGCCCAAAGGGCCCAACAAGCACAACATAGAAAATATATCTCAATTATGCACACAGACAACATTTTTACCCTCTCCTCAGTATAAAAAACTATAATAATTGGGTAACCCAACAAACTATCAAACGGGTAACCCAAAACAAACTATATTTCAAGCATGCTTCACACGAGGAAGAATGCAATATACACCTGGTAGGGGCAAAGGCAGCGAGGGAGGCAAGGGGAGGCGATCGGCGGAGGGCGAGCAAGGGGGAGAGAGCAGCCGACAGAGGACCTCGCGGCGTAGAGGAGGGATCGGGAGACCGTCCCTCGCCACTCCATTTCCCAGTTTACCTCTAATCCCGCCCCTTGCCGGCGGCGGCCAACATATATACATTGCCTACGAACCCAACCTAGGGTTTTTGGGGGGTTTTGGAAGAGACGCCCACGGTTTGATCTTGGCCGTTGATTCTTACATCTCTATAATCATCTGCCCTAATACATTTTATTTATTTAGTACCCTTTTTATTCTCGGATGTAAGAGTTTTAATCTCCATAGATTATGAACATAGCCATGAACGTAGTATTGAGTTTGCATATGCTGAGCTTGCATTTCAATGTAGTGGGCTGCGGTGCCTTTGCTAGACCCTCGAATCAAAGTCAAAGTTATGATCCATACCAGTGACTTGAAAAGTCAGAAATTTTGATCTTCACTCCTCTGGTATCGATTTGTCATCTTCCTAGCCCACCCATAAAAAAAAAAAAGAGAGGAAATGATAACCTAATTAATTACTTACATCTCTCCCGATCATATCCACCAACAAAACTAATCTCATCAATTACTCCTCTCCTTCACAAATGTGTCTGCTAGAAGGAGTGGCAAAAGGCTACAAATTCAACGAAGTGATTTTATCGATTAAAATTGTGAGGTCTGTGTGGCTGTATGCGCTTCTCCTACCACCTCCTAATTTTCAAGTAAAGCATCGCACAAAAAAGAATACGGCCTTTGCTTTAAAAAAAAACACAAAAATCATTGGTTTTTTTGTTATACTTGATCTTGCTGAACGAACAGAAAATCGGAACGAAAAGTTGGATGGAAAACAATAACGATTTCAGTATATTTTACGGCAAAGTAAAAATAGTCGGCCGAAAAGTGAGCTCTCAAATGACCTCCTTTGTGTAAGGAAGAACCAAATCAAAAACTCCTATAACTACATAGAGAAAAAGCCATGACCTAAGCTCAAGGAGGAGGTCGCCGCGGGTACTCCGTTGGCTCGAATCTCCATCTTTTAAGGAAGAGGGAAACTGCATTGCCAACTCAACGGAGGCGAAGAAAGCTTCACTCAAGGAGCTCAAGCTGCTAGTCAAGGAGGCTGTTGGTGTTGGGCCCTTCGGGCCCCAAAAGTGATTTGAAATAGGTTCATGGGTCTCTCTTAATCCAAAAGCTAGCTTAAAAATTAAGGCTTTCCCATTAGCGTATATACAAGTCACCGGTTGCCTCCAAATGGGATGTGAGATTAACCCAACAATTCTCCCCTTCACACATCACAACACCCGAATCATCTCCTCCTCACCACACCACATGCGGAGGCAACATGTCTTGGTGAGGTTTCAGATGACACCAATTCGGGCCAACTTCGG
>JAVDBV010002532.1:0-12563 GCA_032619315.1 Piper longum
GGGTTTAGGCATCCCACCATAAGACCTACAACCCTAGGTCCTTAGGAAAGCTTGGAGAGGCTTAGGAGGCCAAGGAAGGAAGGAGATGAGGTTGGGAAGTAAGGGAGGGTCAAAGCAACCAAAGGAAAGGGTTGAAAAGTGGAGAAAGATGGTGTTTTTATTAAAAAGGGAAAACGCCCCAATGCAAGGGAACTGTCCCAGCGCAAGGGCATTGAGCTCTACCAAATGGGACCACAGAAGCATGGCCTGATAACGCAAGTAGTAAGGCATAATTGAAACAAGCATGGTCTGGGCACAAAAGTGTTCTCATGGTTCTTGGTGCATTTGCCCCAGCACCAAAATTAAGTTCATCCTTTTTATAGCACAAGCGCAGGAAGAGTGTCTTCATGCTGAAACTAGACCACACGCACCTAGGGTTTGAACCCTAAGGAGGCTGGGTTGACCTTGAGAACTGTGTCATAGGTCCCACAGGTACTAGGATCATCTAAAAATGGTTCCAAGCATACCAAAAATAACCTAGACTCACAAGAAATACAGTCCTAAGCAGAGATGGCATAGTGTTCAATCATGCGGCACTGAGCACCGGAGGAGACTAAGGTTGTAGCTCACACTTACTGTGTCATACTTACACATGCGACAAAAAAGGTTGGACAAGCAACTTGATCCTGGTCAAGATTATACCAAAACTAAAACTATGGGGTAAAAAGGCCAGGTTTTACAACCTCCATCAAGAAAATTCCGTCCCTAGAATTTGCCTAAGGGGGTACACACAACGTCTATAAGCTGCAAGCATACATACAAAAGACTACACGGTGCAAAAATTTGTCGTAACAACCAGCTCCAAGGCACACTTTCAAAGAAGCATACCAATATTAAGACATGCTAAAGGAAGCCTGCCATAAATAACTACTATGTTAAAGGTGTAATCCGTAAGATATGCTAAGGGAACCTAAAATGTGCTCGCCCAAAGAGGGTGTCTACAATAAATAACTACTATGTCATCACCTAAAGCTGAGTAAAGAGAAATGTGTATACGGGGATAAGGTGATATAAAAAAATGGACGGTCAAGGTAATATTCATTCAGAAGTACAATTGTTGTAGCTTACAATGGATTTGACCATCATCCCCGGAAACTACAATACACGTATACTGAAGAACGGCTATTAGACCTCTAGGCTAATTAGTTAATAGTAGACAAGTATTTCACGATTGAGTACCAACTCTATGCATCTAGTGAATGGGGACATTCATCCCAAATAACCACTATTGCACCTCGAGTCAACAAGAACCTATAGTGAGGTTGGATAAGTGTCTCATACCCTCATCTGTGTTTGTAATCGGTCATCCCATATAGATTTATGGTACTCTATCTCGACTCACTTAGCTACTACCACAATTGTAGACTCACAAGCATGGCTATAAAATAGTCAGGTGGAGGGTACTATAAAGCAAAGGTGCAAACCATGGAACTATATAATCCTGCACACCTATATCTCAATTGTCGGTTGTCCACCTGGATGTAAGTGTAGGGTATCTAGATCTTTGACCTCAGCCAAGCTACTCTGGTCAGCGTCCATCTATCTACCTAGATGATAATCTATGCACTACATAATTATCGTAGTATTAAGCTCATAGTCTTATCTCATTTTCATATACTGCACATACAATGTCATACAACCGTGTCATGTCGATCTTTGGTTCATACTACTTAATATTATAATTTCTTCGATAGAGCTTATCTGCTTTTTTATTTCTTCCATGCAACTATTGTACCCCACCATTCACTTGTCTATCTTACTGCTAGCCCTATAGCAAATCTGCTTAGCCGTGGCCACACCACTCATACAGTGGTTGAGTTGCTAAGATGGTGATTGAGCTACATGGATGGTTGTCGAGCTACTCGGATGGTGGCTGAGCTACTTAGATGGTAGTTGAGCTACTCAAATGCTGGTTAAGCTACTTGAAAGGTGGTTGAGCTACTTGGATGGTGGTTGGTGTCATAGGTGTAACCGTGGGATGTGTCGGGAGCTAGAGTTTGGCGGTTGTCTCTAGTCATCCCGCATCCAAGGAGGGGTAGTTGGAGTTATCCCGGTGGCAAAACAACTTACCAAGTGCCAACTTGTGTCACATGGTGTGCCAATGATAGGTGTTGGAGTTCGGGTAGTGGTATTTGGATCGGGACCTGAAGTACCGAGAATATCGCTATGGGCGTGCCAAGGACCTCAGAGCAGGCAGTCCATAGTGTAGAAGGTCAAAGCTAGTTGGGAGGTTGCTATCAGGATAGAGTACTGGAAGTGACTGGGAGTACTGGGATCGGGTACTGGTGACCGAGAATCGTGACCAAGCAGAGGTGCGGGCAATGGATCGTGACCGAGAAGCGGGCTCTACCGAGAGGTGTAACAGTACCGAACAGTGGGTGCTACCGAGAGATGTAGCGGCACCGAGCAACGGGCACTACCGAGACGTAGCAGACAGTACTTCGAACGCTTTCGATAAACGTAGCGGTACTGGGTAGCAGGGTGCTACCGTTATTTGAAGCAGTGCTGGGTCTGCGTGCGTACTAGTAAATGGAGCGGTACAGGCAGGTAGTGGGTGCACGAGCGGTGCAGGGATGGGATTGATCTGATAGTGTATCGGCATTTGGAGCAAGATCGCCGAGCAGTACATGAGCAAGTGCTGGTATTTGGAGTGGTCATTGTGTCGAACATTGGGAGAGGTTGAGTCCTGGCTGGGAGTGGGTTGTGGTCAAACCAAGAGGGTTCGACCATGTAGCCAACGTGCAACCGAGGAGACTATGTGATCTTGTTGCCGATAAGGCTAGTTGTTGATAAGGCTTGTTGCCAATAAGGATTGTAGCCGATAAGCTTCGCTGCAACTAACTCTTGAGGAGATAAACACCATCCGATGGAGAAAGCCTGGACGGGATAAGGCCTAGGTTATGGATGACGATGGGAAGATCGCAATCTTTGGAGATAAGGATTATAGGGAAGATTTGGGTTTATCGAGAGTTGGAGATAACATGTGAGTTGGAAGGCTATATAAGGCAGGCACTTACATGGTGAAGGAACGATCGGTGAAGAGTACATCGAGAGGGAAAATTGTGTTAAGCTCTGGTGGAGAGGAACTTGGTGAGATCGGAGGGGCGACATGAAGTGCTGCAGCCAGTCGCACGAGGAGGATTGATCTTCACACCGTGATTGCCAGGGTAGTCAGGTCGACCAGATCGAAGTTCACACGGGCTCGACGTTCTTCAAACCCTTTGTAATTCTAGGTGAGCGAGTTTCATGTGACAAGTTGATCCAAGAGGGATGACTTGAGGGTTAAGAGTGAGAACTGGTTGAGAGAGTTCTCACAGTCTCTTGAGGTAGTGTGAGAGCCAAGGTTGTGGGGTTTGCATGTCCATGACTTGCAAGTATTCTGGTGACAGATTGCTTGTAATTCCTTTGTTTGGTGTGTAAATAAAGGTTGGCAAAGGGTTCCCATAATTGTGCTGTGTCTCGTCGGGATTTGGTACCGTTACGGGTTCTAGTTGGATTTCAGAAACTCGTTGTACCAGGACTAGGTACCGGTACTTGGGATGCTAGACAACAGTTACTTGGTTAGCGGTGTTTCACTATCGTCTGTGGGATTGTGGTGGTGATCGGCAGCCGGTAGTAGGTGCTACTATTCGGAGCAGCCAATAGGATAGCTATGCCAAGCGTGTTGGTGAGTGTGGGTAAATCGCTTCCGTATTGCAATTTAGGTCTGTATTGCACGACTTGTTGAAGGCTGAGTGTTCCTAAGGAGGGGAATACACCGCACGGACGCTAAAAGGTAGATGAAAAATTCTGCCTTAGTCAGCCCCATGACAGTTGGGCTACTCAGATGAAGGTTGTGCTTGGACGATGACAGAGCTACTTGGGTGGTAGTCAAGCTACTCCATGTACCTGCATGCTAATATTTAATGACTGACTACCAAACTACGCTAGCTCATATATTATTTGTCCATCCTAGCTTGCCCCTTTCCAATGTCGTCTCATCCTTCTACGGTTTATAGCCAATGGCACATAGGCAACCATATTGGCGATTATTGTGTCAATATATCTATACACCTATCAGATGGTCGTATATGAATGGTGGTCGTGCTCAAACTTTCTCAGCCTCTAGGGTGGCCTATTACCTTCATGCAATGGTTTATCAATATGGATGCTAAAAGGGTCCCATTGTGACTCTAACTATCTTTCCTAAGGTATTAGGGCATGAAAGGAGGATCTATCATGCAGTGTCACTAGGATCTACAATGGAAACTAGTGATATCTCAAGAATTCACCTTAACACATATTTAGAGAGGGATTTAGGGACACTATTGATTCATACTAGAGGAACAAAATGAGGTTGGCTCACTTCACTAACAACTCATGTTTGACGAGATGGCTTTGTGCTTTCACTATTTCCTACATAAGTTACTAAGTCGGTAGTGTACAACTCTAGTAGTTTACTTGCTCCTTTCATCTTGGTTTTTTAATACTAGTTGTGCTTCCTGGTAGAGCATGTTACCAACAACAACATAGTTGATGTTATAAAAACAAAACAAAAACATAACAATAGTGCATTTGGCACAACTGGTGATATGACTTTCTCCCAAGGGTAGTCGTGTTTCGAAACACCACTTAGGTTTCTTATCTCAAACCTAATGAGAAATCTGATTTGTGGAGACACACATACATCAACAACATCAAAAAATTCAAAGGGGTGTGAGGAATACTAGTGTAATCAAAGAGTCCTACACTGTCGTGTGAGCAAAATATGGTGGAGTTTGCACCGGTAACGACTAAGGGCACACTTGGGGCATGCCATGATATGGTGTCTTAGATGACCATAGTGAAACTAAGACTTTGGACCCTTTTGGCATATGTGCATGTGATGCTTTGACCAAGTAAGGCATATTGGGCAATCCTAAATCCTCGTGGCTTGATGTGCCAGCATTGAGGTGGCCGTCTAGGGTATGCGGTTGTACAATGCCCTAACTCTCTATTGGTATGTTAGGCACGTGTAATCCTTCAACAAACATCCCAATGTATCCTCTAATGGTATGGACACGTGGGGTGATCATTGCAATCTCCTATTTGATGAGACGGGGCTTGAGATGCTTGAGTCTGCTAGGGAATAATGGCCTTACATGCTATCTATTTATCTTGGTTTATACCTTACTATATTTATTTGGCTATCATATCACTACCAAACTACCACCTATACTTCCTAACAGTCCTCACTTAGGTCATGATGCTCCTAGCCATACTACTATGACTAATCAAGCTCAATGATCATGAGTTCCATTAACTCACTCTCGTAACTCATTCCCATGTTGTATGCCCCTAGCCATACTACTATGACTAATCAAGATCAATGATCATGAGTTCCATGAACTCACTCTCGTAACTCATTCCCATGTTGTATGCCTATCTAACATGTACATACACGCTGAGTTCAAGGAAAAACCACACGTCATGTCATCCCATCCATGTCTAGGCACCCTACAACCCAGCTACCTTTGTTGATCTATAGTTAGGGGTGGTCGTAATGGTGATCTATTGGAAATGTGTTCACTACAAATCTCTAGTTGCTAATAAATCTCAAAAATATCCTCATGCACTACTCTCTATTTCTCCGCCAAAATCCAATAGGGTAAACTCGTCATATAGTCTGTCTCACATGGTTCTATTAGCCTATCATCTCACTTGCTATTAATGAATGATTTCTATGTACCTAGGTTCAAAATTCTTGGTTTGTGCTTACTATTTTATCTTTCCCTAACAAGGTAACTATGTTACTTTTGTGGGGAGATACCTAGTTATACGGATTTGAGGAAGTTTAGAATATAAACTTGTCAATCACTCATTCTTACATGGGGACATTCTTGAGATGTCCTTTCATATAATCTCCTCTAAGACACAATACGGAAAGGTAAAGATAAGAAGAGGGATATCTGAAGTGGTGAGAAAGAAAAGATAAGCGAATAGAGAAGGACAAGGAAGAGAGAGAGAGAGAGAGAGAGAGAAACAAAAGAAATAGATAAAGAATCAAAAGAAAGAGAGAATGGAGAAGGAAGTGGAAGAAGGGGCTTTGGGGTTTTCTCTCTATCATTCCATATATTGTCTAGTAAATATTTATTTAGTTCCATCATCTTTTCATCTATATGTAGCACGAGTCTAGGCGTTATTAAACCTTTTTTAATATAATAAAACACATTGACTACACGTCAACACAACAACACGTCGACATAGGCATTAAGGCTTTGACCAACATCATACAATGCATAATCCCATTGTTTAAAAATGCATAAGTCCCATAATCCCAAAATATATATGTCGTAAAATCCCCAAATACATAGGTCCAATATAACACTTAGCACAACACAAACAAAAGGTACTATCCCCCACCATGAGCCTCTCAATTTTTCCACCAGAAGTGCAGGGCGAAGGTGATAGAGCTGAGTAGCACGACAGAGTCTATGTCATGAACACTGATGAGGCTATACAGGATGCGGTAGTGATCACAGATACACTACTTCTTGACTGAGTACCTACTGTTGTATTATGTGACTTTGGTAGTATGTAAAGACTCCGAATTATTTACTTGCCACCTGGTTAATTATTAATTACCTAGTCAAATGCAAGGTATTATTTACCCAGTTAAGTATCATTTAATCGGTTAAGTGAACCATATCAATTACCCATTTAGCCGGTTAAGTGAAACACGGGCAAAAGGGTGTCTTAACATACTCTAGCCGTCATTTTATTATATAAGGAGAAGGGGGGGCGTCATTCTCATTTTCTCCTTCTGACAGACGCCGGCTTCCTCCTTGCTCGGGTTTTTTTCTCTTTTCTTCTTCTTCATAATTTTCATGCATGCATAAGTTGATTTGATAATAAACATGATAATCATGGAAACTAAAATCTAAAATCAACAAAAAAGAAAATAATTAAACTAAAATGAAAAACTAGACGTCTACCCTTCTCAGAGCTAGATCTTCCACCATTGCACTATGTTAACGCCGCCGCCACTTCAGCTCGCTGTCGGCGAGTCTCCATCTCGTCTCCGGCCACCGGGCTGATACTCCCAAGACCACCTTGCGTCCGGATTTCCATTCATACCTTCCACGACAACCGGTGTCACCTCAGTCGCCGCCGGTGAGGGAGTTTTTGGAGCCGGTTTTTGCCGTCACCGGCGAGCCACTACCGGACAATCCAACCACCCAAACATCTTCCTTAATCATTTAGCTGCATGCATTGTTACACGAATAAAATTATACTCATGTATAATTTTATTTTCTCGTTCAGATTAGGATCGTTGATCGCAACTGCGGGATTATGTACAAGCTAACCAAGTCCTTATAATTATTGAAATGTTGTATATTCCCTTCTGGCGGCCCTGATCGGCCTAAGCCCAAATTCGACCACCATAAATCGTGTGCAACCGGGGTCAATGAATGGACTTAATCTGACACGGGGCCGGAATTTTAATCATAATAATAATAGGAGTGTAGCAGAATGCCTCCCCGCATAATAGGAGTGTACCGGAATGCCTCCCCGCATATTAGGAGTATAGTGGAGTGCCTCCCAGCATAATAAAAAGACTTTTGAATATGGAGTATATTTGACTTTTTTTTAATTATACGGCTTAATGGTTTTATCACTCACGAAGAATTGCCTTTGCAGGTTAGCAACTTGGAACTAAAGAATAAAGGTCGGCTGGGTGGTTCTTCTACCAACTCAGGTGGCGAATGGATAATAAGTGGACTTCCTTTATATTTCCTTGTGTTATAAATGTGGTTATGGGAAACGGTGTGAGACTGTGGGATAGATATTTTATACATTGTCATATGATACATTTGCCCTTTTGTTAAGTTAGAAATGCTAGACGTATTTACGTTAATATTATTCATGTATCATATTAAGTAACACCCGGTCCAGTTATGGCTAGTCGTTACTGGTTTGTTAAATTTTGAGTAACACCTGGCCAGCGAGACCCACAATATTGTGAAAAATGATGGGTCGTTACAGGTGGTATCAGAGCAACCTGGTTCTGTGTTAAATGATGGGTTGGACTAGGGATATTGGCTAGGTTGTCAGTCACGGGCCAATGAAGGTCGTGGGCTGGGGCTAGCAATGGGTCAATGGTAGGAATTTCGGGGACAAAATTTCCTAAGGTGGGATAGATATTTTATACATTTCTGTATGATACATTTGCCTTTTTGTTAAGTTAGAAATGCTAGACTTATTTACGTTAATACTATTCATGTAACATATTAAATAACACCCGATCCGGTTAGGGCTGGTCGTTACAGGGTTGGTTTTTGTTAAATTTTGAGTAACACCTGGCCAGGGAAGCCCACAGTATTGTGAAAAATGGCGGGTCGTTACAGGTGGTATCAGAGCACAGTTTCCCACAAGCTCACATCTTATGGCTCAAGTACCTTGTTGAAAAGTCTAGTTATTATATTTTCCTATTGTTGAATATTATTTAATTAACGAATTCATTCGCTAACATGACTAAGTCATCACTTAATAGGAAAACACATATTAATGAGCCATAACGAAAAAAAAAAAATCTTTGACACTTCAGATGGCAGGCACCCGTAGACAGTCAAAGCCGATCAGCACAGTCAAACTTGAACATGGAGAATGTGTTGCGCCAGATTCTGATGGCCATACAGGGACTAGCGTAAGCTTTAGAAAATACAAATTCTGTAGTTCAGAATATGGTTCAACGATTACTGGGAGTGGTAGCAGGGAATGGAACCTTAAACTCGGCAATGAGTCCTAGTAACGTCCCAGATGGTGATCCGGGGAGTGCCCAAGGGCGGGCAGGGTTAGCTAACCCGGGCGAGCGAGGGGAGCATCCAAACCCAAGGCCACCGGTACTCTGACAAGTGGTGCTGCCAGCTGTGGATGATAATGATCGTTATACTGTGGAAAAGTTTCGGAAGAATGGAGCCGAGGTATTCATTGGAGGGACTGATCTAATGAAGGCGGAGAGCTGGACGGATATTACTAAAAAAGCGTTTAGAGCTCTATCTGTGGCACACCGCCATCAAGTGAGGTTGGCAACATGCATACTTTAGGAGGAAGCATCTTACTGGTGGAAATCCATTTAAAAGACCACCTTTTATCGCTGAGAGATCTCGTCCATCTCGTGGGCAGAATTTGTAACAACTTTCAATGGACAGTACTTTCCAGAGTCCGTGTAAAAAAAAGGCACTGGAATTTTCCACTATGGCCCATAGGGAAGATTCGGTCCAGGAATATGCGAAGAATTTTTTGTAGTTGGAATGTTTTGCACCTAGGATTTTGGCAACTGACCTAGCTAGAGCGGACAAACTCTTCGGGGCGGGTGAAGCTAGAATCAAGGAGTAGGGTTGCTACGGTGCCAAGAGGTACCACAACCGAAGTCATTGAGGCAGCCACTACTCATGAATTGGTGTACGAGCATGACCGTGCACAAAAACAGGGGAAGGCTACTATGCAATATAGGAATGCCAACCAGGGTAGTAGCAAAAACCGGTCTGCAAAACACTAGCAGCAGAACTATCAAAGGAATGTCGATGGGAACCGCAAAAGCAAGTTTTGGGCGATTTCGTATCAACTATGTAAAAATTTTTACAAGATGCATTCAGAGCCATGCAACGAGCCCAGTCGGTGATACAACTGTGGAAGGATGGAACACATGCAAAAGGAGTGCCGTCAGCCCTTGAAGCAACAACGGGAGAGGCCAGAGAAAGAAGAGGCACCAGCTCCTATTCGCTGTCCGGCACATGCAAAATCGGTGGACAAAGGGAAGGCAAAACTCTATGCGGTCGAAGCTGAGGACGCTGAGGAGAATGACCACACAGTTCGAGGTAAAATTCTAATTCAAAATATTAGTGTGGATGTTTTATTTGATTTGGGGTGTACTCATTCATTCCTTTCATCTCTATTAGTTAAGAGTCTAGGACTCCAAACATCTCCATTATCCAAGACTTATAGAGGCACTACTGCAACTGGAGACGGTGAAGTCACAATGTTAGGAGTGACTAACCTATCTTTAGATATACATGGGAAACCCTATGTATGAAATTTTATCGTGTATGGGGTAAAAGGATTTGATGTACTGTTGGGGATGGACGGGTTGTCGGCACACCAGGCTTGTCTTGAGTGTAAAGGGAAGAGAGTGGTGACAAAATCTTGTAATTGTGAGATGAGGGTCATTTTTCAAGGGTCATCGCATGATCTATCTTCTTGTATCGTGCCGATTAGTGAGGCAACTGAGTTGTTCGGTGACGGTAGTCAATCCTTTTTGACTAACCTAGTGGAGTCTGAGTCCAAATCCAAAGAGTTGTTCGTGATTCTGGTGGTAGCAGAGTTTCTGGACGTATTCCCAGATGAACTTCCAAGGTTACCTCCTATGTGGTTAGTGGATTTTGTCATTGAATTGACACCTGGAGTTACACCAATCTCTAAGGCACCATACCGCATGGCTCCAACAGAACTAAAAGAATTAAAGAGTCAACTAGAAGAGTTGTTGTATGCAGGTTTCATCCGGCCAAGTACTTCACCCTGGGGATCCTCTATTCTTTTTGTAAAGAAGAAGGATGGCTCACTTCGACTGTGTATTGGCTATGTCCAGCTCAATCAAGTGACGGTCAAGAATCGGTACCCCTTACCGAGGATTGATGACTTATTTGATCAGCTGAAAACAGCCGGTGTACTTTCTAAAATAGACTTGCAGTCTAGATATCACCAACTGTGAGTAAAGGAATCCGATATACAGAAAACGGCTTTCCGAACTCGGTATGGGCATTATGAGTTCCTGGTTAAGCCTTTTGGTCTAACAAATGCACCAGCGGCCTTTATGTCACTGATGAACATAGTATTCCACACATACATGGACAAGTTTATTATCGTGCTTGTGGATGACATTTTGGTCTATTCAGATAATGACGAGGACCATATGAAACACCTATCCATTGATCTTCAAGTCCTGAGGGAGAATCAACTATTCGCCAAACTATCAAAGTGTGACTTCTAGCTGAAGGAGGTGAATTTCTTGGGTCATGTTATCTCGAAGGCAAGAGTTGCAGTAGATCCCTCAAAAGTGAAAGAAGTCACTGACTGGCCACAACCCAAGTCGGTCACTAATATCCGAAGTTTTCTTGGGCTAGCAGGCTACTATCGAAAATTAATTAAAGACTTTTCCTTGGTGGCATCGCCAATGACTAAGCTCACATGCAAAGGAGTCAAGTTCGAATGGAGTAGCAACTGTGAGGAGAGTTTCCAATCGTTGAAGAAGAGTCTAACTACTGCCCCAGTCTTGACCTTGCCAAATAGCAATGAAGGATTCGTGGTCGTTAGTGATGCATCTCTGGCAGGGTTAGGATGCGTCCTTATGCAAGATGAATAGTTGGTGGCTTATGCCTCTCGCCAATTGAAGATGCACGAACAAAACTATGCGACCCATGACTTGGAACTGGCAGTAGTGGTTTTTGCATTAAAGATATGGAGACATTACTTATATGGAGCCCACTTCGAAGTGTTCACTGATCACCAAAGTTTGAAGTATATCTTCACACAAAATGTCATTAATCTTTGACAAAGGCGGTGGATAGAATATTTGAAGGACTATGACTTCCAAATCTTATACCATTCGGGGAAAGCGAACGTTGTAGCTGACATGTTGAGTCGGAAGGGTAAGGTGGATAAGGGCCAACAACTGGCTAGACTTTGGGCTATGTCAGTAGAAGTGGTGGCCATCAACCGAGTGGAACAACTAACAGAATTAGTGGCATACCTTGTTATTTACAATGAATTGGTGGACCGAGTTAAGCTAGAACAAATGGAAGATGAGGAGCAAAATGAGATGTTGGACAAAACTCCTGACATGGTAGCAGATTCCAATAGTGTAATCAGATTTATGGGGAGGTTATGTGTACCCAACGATGATGCACTGAGGCGCAATATCCTGGAGGAGGCTCATTGCTCAAAGTTCTCAATACACCCTGGTGTTACAAAGATGTGCGGGGACTTAAAACGAACCTACTGTTTGATTGGGATGAAGAGGGATGTGGTGGACTTTGTTTCTAAGTGTCAGACATGCCAACTGGTCAAAGCCCAACATCAACTGCCCAGTGGATTATTAAAACCTTAGAAATACCTACTGTAACGACCCGCCATTTCTCAATTATTTAATTGGGCCTAGATGGCCAGGTGTTACTTAAACAAACTAATAAGTTGCTTAATGTTAAAAATTTAACATTATACATAAGCTTTGTTCCCACTGTCTAGGACCGTTTCCCATAGCCACATATATAACTCAAATAAAATTAAAAGGGAGTCCTCATGTTTATCTTGCTCCATGCTCTGGTTGTCAATGACTTCTCCCACCTAATTTCGTATCTGCACACCTGCGGAGGCAATTCCGCGTTAGTGATTACAACACTAAGTAGTATAATAGATAAAACAAGTCAAGGACAATCCACTAGTTTTCTACGTTCATTTTAATATGCGGTGGAGCGATGCCGCTATACTCCAAAACAATGCGGAGGAGG